>BMAW01096537.1:11577-26531 GCA_019974015.1 Nephila pilipes | reverse complement strand
TAAGAATTTTAAAAATATGTATATAAAATTTTAGGCTCATTGATGCATAACATTTTGAGATATTGTGTTTTGAAGTAATGAAAAATGTTAAAAAACTCATTTTGAGAAAACAACAAAAATAACATTAAATTAATCTGTTTACATGAAAAACACTTACTTCATCATTAAAATACACCAGATTTATATTGCTCACCATATTATCTATCCAAGACACTAATTTTTTTCTTTTTGAATGCTCTTAAAAATTTTCTGTGTTTCTTTTTCTTTGGATCTGCATTACGCATAGATTCTCGAATTCTGCAATTGTCTAAATGATTATACCCCCGTAAAGTAAAAACCCCAGGATTATCAATATTTATTTTATCAAAAACTTTCAAACAGCCATTGAATACTTCATTAAACCGAATCATTGCATCATACGATCCAAATTTTACAGTTTTGAGCGAAACAAATATTTCTTTTGGAATTCTTTGCCAAATTATACCGTTAAAGCATTCATTTGCATTTTGAGTTCGTCCATGTAAGCATTTACTCAAAATTTCTTTACCACATAATTCTAAATATACTGGTTTAATTTTATTTAAAACATCATTTGATACCTAGGATCACTTCCGATTAGCAGAAGAGCCTTTCCGGTCAAAGAAATTCATGATCAAGTGATATTAAAACAGCTGTAACTCGGCTTCTAAGTAAGATAGAAACAAAATTCAAACAGGTTTTCAAAGTTACAAGAATGAATTTTAATATGAGATCAAAAACAAAAAATCGATATATTGACCAAAAACTGTGTTTTGAAGGTGTACCTTAAGAAATCAAATTTAAAAAAAAATGTTTATTATAATTCCTTTCAAAATTTTTTACAGATCAATCAGAAGGTGAAACGCTGTATCTTCGCTTCATCAGTAAATGAGAAATACACACAGAGTTAGAAATAGAAAAATTAAGAAGAATGTGCCTAATAGTGTAATGTAGTAACCTATTTCATTATTTCCATAAATGAAATTGCATATATGTTGAATGCAACATGACACGGACAGAGTCAAAGTTCTTCTAGTGGTGAGGAACTATATGCTATTAAATGTTATATTAAATAATTAGAAAAAAATTCAAAACTTACAGCAAAATGCAGGAACATCCGGTCGACTTTGCCTGTATACAGACAATAATCCTGATATATAAAAGAATAAATTCGAGCAATTAAAGCTTGGTATGGTACAACGTTGTAAAAATACAGTTTTTTTAAGAATTTTTAAAAAAGTAGGCATCCTCTTTAAAATCATGAAAACTCCTACAATGAGAATCGTATATAACCCCATTCGCCAGCTGATACGCTTTTCTTCTTCCTGAAAGAATGAGACGCAATTACAAATTTTGTCATGCACGATACAGTTGTTATCCGATTTTTCAGACACAGCCTTCTTTTAATTAGGCTTAACGAACGAGTCAACAATATAAAAATAATACGGGAAAAATATAATTCGAGTATCATGATAAAACATCAAATGTAATACTCAAAAACCAAATAAAGAAATGAAATAAACTATTATTTTAAAAAAAAAGGCTTTTAAAATAGTTCTCAATCATTTAATCGATTTTCATTTCTCTGGCTTAGGTGGCTATCATAAAAGTTATCAAGGAAGAACTATAAGTGAACAAACAGAGATTATAGGCATTTAGGAATTGCAAAGGGTACATATTAGATCATGAGGAAAGGAACGGAAAAGAAATATTTTGTATGGATGATTCATAAATGAAAATACACTGCTGGCCTTTAAAATTACAAAACCGTGAAAGAAAACAAATAATAAAAAAAAAAACATGCATTTATTTTGCATAAACAGTATGGCATGAAAACAAAATGATTAAATTTGCAATTAGTTTAGGGATTTACAGAGATGATAAAATTAGTAGAAACAGCAGCCACTCTTGGCAGCTAAAACGGCTCTTATCCGCTTAGGCATGGAGTCGAACTGGGCTTGGATGACGGAAGCCACCTTATTCCATGGTGATTTAAGTCTATGCCACACTACATCAACCGTTTTATCTGGAGAGGGATGGCGGCCCAGTCTCTCAGTAACACTTGACCACCAAATGTTTCAAATGGGCGACTGATCTGGAGACCGTGAAGGCCAGGCCAACAATCAAATACCCTGTGTATCGAGTAAGGTCAGAACACCACGTACAACATATGGTCTAAATTGTATTGTTGGCTGATGATGTTTTGTAGTTCTCGCAGATAGGGCGCAAACACTAGGCATAAGATGTTAGAAATGTATCGATCTACCTTCAAATTACCATCGTTCAGAATAAGATTCATTTGAGTTATGAACCTAATGGCTGCCCAAACTCAAACGAAGTGCAGGACCCCTATGCCAATATCGAATTCAAGCAGACAACGAAAAGTCTCCTCAAAGCCTCCAGACAAGTATACAGCCATCAGAATACTACATGCAGAACTGGGACTCGTCTGAAAAGACGACATTGCGCCACTCCTACATCCAGTTTTGTCATTCAGCTCAATAGAGTCGTTCTTTTTCTCTCTCTCTCTCTCTGCTAATTTGTCAAGGGAAGTCGAAATAATGGTCAACGTGCTGATAGTCCACCCTGCTGCAAACATCGTTGCATCGTACGAGCGTATACTGGGCGTGCTGCCCATTCCCTGACTAATGAGCCTACCTTACGACATGACTGTCCTCCTCTCGGGCAATGAGAGGGCATAAGGATCCTGCATGTCATTCAGTATGACCCTCAGCAACCCATTGATTCCATATTCTCATGACAGTGGTTGTATTTCGACCAGAACGACGGGCCATGTCACGGAACGATAATCCTAACTATCGATAGACAATGATCACACCTTGGTCGAATTCCGAGACTTTATGGTAAGCATTTCTTATTATTATTCACAGAGCTTTCCGAATGGGTAATCCACTACACAACTTTTATTTTATGTAATGCTTCAGATGTTATTCTTCCTCCTGCATCTTCTAAATGCGTTAATACTAATCATTTGCATATAAGAACTTCTTCCTTTCATGTGATTTTGATTTTCATCTGATCATTGATTTCTGGTATTGCAATTTTATTGGCCAGCAATTTATTAAATGATTTAATGTACCAATTAGAAAAATTTTGGTGGTTCCGAGGAGATTGAAGATTTTTTTTTTTACGATTTAGATGAATTTTAGTGCATATAACTGCAAACGATTATTTTTTAAGCAAGGCAGTTGCAATCAAACAATAATGCACAGCTCTAGAAATGTAGAAACACGCGTAAGAATTTTTCGTTCAATATAAAGAGGTAATGCTTGAAGAAATATTCAGAAAAACTTTTTTATAATATTACGAATCATTACCACGCATGTTTTGACATTTCTTGCATTCGTGCTCGTAAGCAAACAGTATTCTTAGAATATCTTCTGGAATTATTTTGCTCTCTTCTCTCAATGTATGACAGTATACACGAAAAAAAAACCACTTCTGGACGCTAAAAAATATTCACAGAAGTTGCAAAAGATTCCATTATATTTTCTATAACTAACAGGTTGGGTGGAACCTGCTGCAACATTTCTAATTCCTCCCTTTTATTTATATTTAAATGGCTTAAAGAGGCACATGGGTGTTTCAGTTTTTAATCGTCGAGTCCGGTTTGGTGTTTGACTTCGGCCTGTACCTTGCCCATGTAAATTAAAATTAAGGAAGTAAAAAAAAATTAATGATACTTTGCAATTTAAATTTAAAAAGTTAAAAATGCAGGGAAAAAAATCTAAAATGTGATAGATAAATTCCAAAAACAAGTGGAAGTTTGAGGTTTCTGAGTTTGCTAACACGTCATTGATTGTTACAGGTGAGAGTGAGTGAGTGGGAGTGATAGTGCTGTATTTCTATTGGTGGAACTAACTATTGGGAGTTTCTATGGTAATTTAGTATTCAGTGAAATTTGGAAAATGTTGAAGAAATTTCGGAAATCCTAGTTAGTTGAAAAGATATGCTTTTGATTGGACTAATTATTTTGAATATGATAGGGATTCTTTTAGACCTAGAAAACTTGTTTCCGTCTGATTCAGATCTGGCCATCTGGTGATAGAAGCATAAGAGAGTTCATTTGTAACATTTCTGTATGGGTTTTGTGTTGATGTATTGGTGACTTCTTCTTCTTCTTCTTTTTTTTTGCCTTTGGTTTAGATAATCGTAGGCATCCTTACCAGGTACTGATATGTGTATCTCAGCAATTAATGTTGATAGGTTTTTCGATTTTATCTTTAATTTCACAATCTCCAGTACAATAGACATGGACACATTTGAGACTGCTATTGACCTCACGTAATGCGACAGATACCAACGATCCGCTTCTTTACCACAAATGGTTAAGGGTTCCATTACAAAATTTTGCTATTCCGTTCAACTCCAAGCATTATGTCTCAACTCAACATAACTCAACAAAATTGAGCACCTTCTCAAACAAGATGACTTTTCCAGAGGTTCCTGTCACAAAATTTTATGCCTCCTTTGTTCCACATTCTCTTTGCCCTAGTCAAAATATTCCTCCGGACGTGAATTTTGGATGAGGGTTTGTTTCAAATTATGATTTTTTTTCGAAATAATATATTTCTTCTTTTTCCTTTCTAAAATATCCTTCTTCCATGAAGCTCTAGTGGCCGCGGTAGCACAATGAACATATGGTCCAAAATCTTGAACTTCGTTGTTTCAATCGAGTTGTGTATTCCAGCTGAAGTTAGAATGCCACAGAAGAATCTCAGCCCCCCCCCCTCCCTGCAGCGGGGCTGAGGCACGCTAAAACTATGGAGTTTTAAATCCTTTCAATGGCGTGTGGCCACCGTAGCTTAGTGGTCATGGTCGTGGATTTGTATCTCATAGTTTTCTTCGAGTCGTGGATTCTATCATTGATCTACTAAAGCCTCGTACAGTAGCGGGGATGATGCACGTAAAATCTGTCGATGACTGAAACTCTCCCAAGGGCATGGTGTCGAAGTTTGGAGGAGGAGCTAGCTTCAGTGTCATCCTCGTCACTTGATCGAGGTTCAAAATTACAAGATCCCTAAACTATAGTTCTTGCGATCCTTCTAAGAGTGACTCTTAAACATCTATCTCTCTGTTAAACTATGACATGTTTTGCAAATTGTAACATTTCCAAGTGAAAACATTTTCAAGTGAGTGACTATTTTACTTCAAAATAATAATCATAATTTACCAAAAATAATTTTTTTGAATAGTTTTATTACTGAGCAACAAATTATTCAAATTAGAATATCACTGCATTCTTTACAGTATTAAGAAGCATGTCGGATAAATTGAACCACTTTATGTGCTGAAGCAAAATAAATAAATAAATAAAATACAGTAAAGAATAAATTAGGAAACCGATTTGGAGACTAGGCATTTATTGCTCAAAATAGGAATTCATCATTTTATTCATGCAATGAATGAAAAACACTTCAGCTTTGATACTTCTGTCATCGGTTTACAAAAGGAAGCAGAAGGAATTTCCGTTTGGATTTCAGAGAGATCCATGCAATTTTCAATGTCCATGATGATTTCGAAATACATTTTCAAAATACTTAATCCGTTAGGTGAATTGTAATCTTAGTGAAATATTTTTCAGTTGCTTGAAAGAGCCATGAGTTGGTGTTGCGGACATTTTAGAGATGAATTGTGGAAGAGAAGCTGTTATTGATGGCAGATGCGATATAGGAGATGAAGGGGTTCTCGGTTTTCTATTCTTTGAAGCTTCTGACTGACTAATAAAAGGTGCTGATAGGATTCTTAATGATAGGAAGAAAAGGGATAAATGATTCTTATATCTTATTAAAAACAAAATATCAAACTTCAAAAATAAATTCAACAAAATTTTAACTCTACGTAAAAAAAGCATTGTATTAAAATAGAACTGATATTATTAAGAAAATAATAATAAATATAAATTTTTATATTGTAGCTTCACAATTTATTGCAACAGTATTCAATTCAGACGTTTAAACTTACATCCAAATTTCAAAAAAACGCAATTTTGAAACACCTCCACTCAGGATAGTATTCGTTGATTCTTGTTCAAAAATCAATAATCGAAATTATTGTAAAATAATACATGAAATGGTTCCAAAAGTACATGTGTTAGGATTGTGAAGTAGGTAATTAGCATCACATAGTATTGTTCATTGATCGTTGATCTATCTTTCATTTTTTAAAAGAAATCCATACTTTATTACTTTTACAGCTGATGGGACCATTTTCGTCTTCTTTGCCACTGATTCACCGAAAGCAAACCATTTGTTTTCTGTGATGGATATGGGTTTCATCGATGGTGACAACTCGATGCGGCACCAATCAGATGCTGTTTGGCAGTGAATGGCTTCCAAATCAAACCTAACCTATGAAGAACATTATGAGTTACATTTTTTGGCGCTATTTAACAGATCGGAGAACACAATCGTAACATGAACTTTCCACAGTAACACCATCTGTTTTCAATAACAGATACTTTTAGAGTCATCCTCATAAGGAAGCATTTCATGCTAAAGAATAGGGCTCAACTTTAAGCGCTCATTCAGAATTTCGCATAATCATGAGGATAAACCGGTTTTTTTTACAAAATTTTTAAAATTTAGTAGTGTCTAATATGTCGTTTTTTAATTAAGTAGAAAAAGAAAGTCGTGTATTTATGTTGAACTAAATTAGGCAAGAAATATTAAATATATTTGGAATGTTTATTGGCATTATTCTATGGTTTTTTGAAGAGTTACAATATGGTTACAAATGTGTTCTAAGCATCTAAAATTGTGCTTGCATGTCCGAATGCCTGTCTGATTCTCATTTTCAGGTACTGGATTTGCAAGCAAGAATTGTTCAACTTGCGAGTGGTATGGGTTAAGGACAGGTATGAATGCAACTCCCTTTCCCAATGACAATCTGAGGTATTTTATGTGTCTGCGACTAAAATCATCATTAATGATTATAACAAGTACAGGAGAGTCCTAAAAATTTACAGTTTTTAATTAAAATTATTTTTAATGTTATATAATAGAATATAGTTATTTTTATATAATGTACACATTTTTTGGAAATGTGTTTTGAGCTTGGTATAGAAAACAATAATTATTAGACGAAAAACGTTCTCCAGTTGGAAAATAAGGGCTCTATTCATTGAACTTTTTTCAAACAGCTTGCAATATTTCTTAATTGATGTCGGTCTTGCAATGAACGATGGCTTTAAGATAATTAGTAAAATCGCAACTTTGAACGTCTCTCACAAAACAAAAGTCTGGGGCAGTGGGTTCAGGAGAACGTGAGGACTGATTCTAAGTTATCGAGAAATGGGATGAGTTGATATTTCAATTCTATTTCTTGCAGTATCTTTGTCAGACATTTAATACACAAAACGTTCGACTAAGGCCACTATCATCGAAAGAGGCAAATGAAATGACACCCTCTGCGTGAGAGTAAGGGAACCTTTATTGCATAACATCTTTAGATAATTTTCATATGTGACTCAGTTGTGTATTTTTCCAGAAATAAAATCTCAAGCTTTGATTTTCTTACGCAGATAACAAACTAAAAAGATATACCTTTATGATAACGATGCACTTTTACAGGGTCCAAATCATCCTACTGCTTCTGACGTGCATAATCCAATAGGAAGTGTATCTAGTCTCTAAATAAAGTCGCCGTCCCGTCATTCACGTCTCGTGACACGCTCGTGGACGAGAGTCTGACCGCGGACCCTATTTAACAGCGGGACCCTATTTTTAAAGCAGAGATCAGTACCACCAAGTTTACAAGACCAATTGCGAAGAAGTAAAGCCTTCGTCAACAGAATAAGAAATCCCGGGCTCAAATCCCAGTGCTGAAAACATTAAGAATGTACGTTAAAATTTGTTCTTACTGTACTCTCCCTTTTTTTTTATAATTTCTGAAACCTTTCTGAATATTCTTTACGTTTACAGAGGAGTATTCTGGATTATTCTCATGTAATATATAAACCCATGCGTTATCAACGAAATGTAGTTTCTCTTAGTCTGTTAATAAATCCCGTTATCCAAATATCTATTGTGTTTTCGTTTAAACCTGCTCCAATATCTACGTGGCAATTGTACAGAAGTATATGCCCTATAAATTACATTATAACATTTATTTTCACACGCAAATTTCAGTTAATTAAATGTCGTTAATCCTTAGTTTTCCTAATAATCCTTAGTTTTAATAATAAATCATTTTATCTTTAATAACCTTTTAATATAATCCCTATTTTACTCTCGTTTAAATATTATTCATTAAATTTCAATTGAGGCAAAATGGCAAAAAAAAAAAAAAAAAAAATTAAAAAACATTTCACCTCAACCATTTCTAATGAGGATAAGAAAATTCTTTATTAAAAGATTAAGGAATCAGATTAATTAATTTCAGAAATTTTTCTAAAAAATGAAATCATTAGTTTTAATATCTGAATTTCAGATTGTCTTTCAGAAAACTGTAAGCAAGGCAAAATATTTTCCCAAGAGTTTTAAATAACTACGAATTGAACAAATAGGTTAAGTTTAATGAGCACTAATAACGTATGAATTTTGAGAAAATTTTATTTAAAAAAAGATACATTTTTATTTTTGTTTTTATTACATTTACATACCTGACATAACTTATGGGAAGCTAAGTTTTCCTATAAGCATGCTGTATGTATGTTTATGTAGAACGCACTAATATTAGAGTTTAGTAAAAATATTGCGAATGTTGTTCGCTTCTAATATTTTACGTGTTCTTATCGTTTTATGTTCTGAAGAATCCCTTTTGATTCTTACAATTTATTCATTGATTTAAATGCATTTTTCTTTCTTAGTTTCGTAATAGTAATTTCTATTATATGTATATAATCCTATGAAGTTCAATCTCATTGTACAAGATACATTTAGCACGAACATTGTGTTATATCAATTCTACATCTTCCTACTAGTCACAGTTGCCGAATAGTAAAGGTGGTAAGTTTGTGACCGGTGATGTTTCAATCGAGTAATGAGTTCCAGTCCTGATTCCTCTAAACACCAGACGTGCATAGGGGCTGTTGCACGTTTAACCCTGTCTAGGTTAAATATCCTCATGTTGACGTGATTTGGCTCATCCTCACTTGATCATAGTTGAAAATTACGAGTTGCTTGGCCAATAGCAAGTGTGTTATTTTATGTTGAGACGACTATGAATGAATAAATAAATCAAACTTCATGCGAACTTATGTTAATTTCAGAAGTTGTTTGCCAGTATGGTAAGAATGAAAATGAGCAGATTTGTTTAATTTTTCTATAGTTGCTTGGCCAATAGTACGTGTGTTATTTTATGTTGAGATGACAATGAATGAATTAATAAATCAAACTTCCAGCGAACTGATGTTCATTTCCGAAGTTGTTTGCCAGTATGGTCAGAATGAAAATAACCAGCACTGTTTAATTTTTCTATAAAGGCATTCTTAGATGCAATCTCAAAGAAATATCAATGCAATTTGCAGGAAACACTAATTGCAATTTTTTTTTGTCTCAAAAATGTCAACAATCATTACAGCAACAGATGTATATTTTATTTCAATTTCATTGAATTTTGATGATGGGTAATTTTCTAATTTCGGAAGGTCTAAGCCGCGAATTGTATTTCCACCTTTTATTTTCATTAATCTTTCTGTTTATTTCAAAAAACTAAACTTCCTTTTATTTCATCTCTCAAGCTAAGAGTCTGTGAAATTTAATTAAAATGAAAAACAATTACTTAAATCATTTTTGTGCGTGTGTATGAGCCTGTCTTCTTATGAATCCTCAAAAAAATATTTTAAGACGTTAAGTTAATGGTAAAGTGCGAAATAATATGAAAAATATTCAGCAGTTATTATGTGGACATAGAAAAAGCGGTATTCAGTTGAATACAGTAGCCGGATCGGGGTATTAGAATGAGATCGGGATAATTAAAATTGGATCAAAAACTTAATTTAGAACAAGTTGATGATCCTGTTGCATATGCAGTTCTTAAAATATGTGAAAGAAGGAATTTTTTATCTAAACATAAAACAATTTCAATGATAGTTATTTAATATATGAAAAGTATTTTCAGGAATACAAATAAAACATTGAAAATGACAATCAGCTCCAAATTTTATGAGACCAAACACAGCTATTTAGAATAAAATTTCATATAAAAATAGAAAAACAAAAGTATAATTTCAAAGCTATGACGTGCACAAATTTTTAACGATCAATTTTTTTTTCTTTTTAATTTCCTTCTCAGCTTACGTGAAATCGTTTAATTGATTGTTTGTTTTATTAACGTCGCACTAAGAAGCAAAACGAAGGTTATTGCCGACAGGATCTCATAATTTTGAAAAATTGTCAAGTGACTAGGACGACACCTGAGTTGGCACCCCCTCTCCAAACTTCTACATCACATCAAAAAAACAACTTGGGACTTTGTACAGATTTAGCTCGCTACATGGCTGATCTTTAGTTGCATCAGGGTTGGAGACCCCAACTGGATGAAAACAAAGCTACCCGCGAGTCCGCCACCATAACTACTAGACTACCGCAGCCACAACGTGAAGTCGCGAATCAAAATAATAAATTTCATTTCATTATTTGTTTCTATACTCTAGAATACTTTAATACAAATTAGCCTCAAGGAAAGCTAAATTTAGGAAACTTAAAAGTTATATCTCAAGTTGTTTTCATGCACTTACTCTGAACGACCTCTGAGATGTTTCCATTTTTAAAATGAAGAAAAGAAATTTAGATTCAAACAGATTGTCTTCGTACAAAGTTTGGCTTAGACGGATAACATACATGGGTATATTGCCATGTATTCGTGGCACAAATACACGAAAATGGAAAACAATATTAATATTTTGAAAAAAAAATTTTAACATCGACAAAATACAATTAAATTGAAATTTTCTGGGTGTTTTATTTAAAGAAGAGCGGGAATAAATAAAAAGTCTTTTAGATCCTAATGAAATATTTCAGTTTTATCTTCTGCAACAGTAAAAGATGATAAACGCTATTCTTGTTTAAAAAGCTATTCTTGTATTAAAGTACTTAGCTATACACACAGATTTTTAAAATTCAAATTTAATGTAAGGAAAATTTGTTTAGCATATGATAGAGAATTAGATTGTGCGTTTATCAGACACTTACGAGAATTTCGACAAAGGGAAAATAAATTTCCTTTCAAATGAATGCGTTAATATAATGAGACCGAATATAAAACTAAATATTTTCAAACTTTGCACAGAAGCGTTGACGGAATCTGTTGTAAATATTCCAGAAGAAAAAAAAAGTACTCTTTAAAACGATTTTGGAGAAAGCTGTTTTAATCATAAATCATAATGTAAGGAAATGATTTAAAGGAAATGCACTATTAAAAATTAACGTAAAAAAAGAAAGATGATTTAAGACAACTCCTATGTTTGGTTTGATACGACTTTGTTCAAAACTTCCTCCAAAAATGGTGTTAAATCTTTCATAATTAAACAATATTCTAAATTTGTATGAATGCAAAAAAACTCTAAGTAGAAACATCAGTTAAAATTTCAAGAAAAAGGTTTGCGGTCGAATAAATACCTACATACATGCATACATACATGCATATATATATATATATATATATATATATATATATATAGAACAGAATTTTAATTTAATAGAATTTTTATTAAATTATGTGATAAATAACTGATTGCTCAAAATAATCATCATTAGTTTTATTAATGAAATGAAAATTTCCAATCATCCGTAATTATATCGTTTTCCAGTGCATGCATTAATATTACAACTTTTGATTATATTTAAAGTTATTCAACCATTGCTTCAAATATTACAAAATTTAAAATAATGTAATAATGGACTTAGAAAAGTAATTTTGCCTACCTATTTGTGAAAATTGATACATTTCATATCTAAATTACGTGTATCAAACGATGAAATATATTTTAATGAATTGATTTTGAAAAAAATAATAATAATTAATTTTTTAAAATCTTTCACCATTTAATGCGCTTAATTTTTATATTTTTCAAGAGCAAATGACGCTTAAAGCACTCTAAAAAACAAAGATGATTTCTTAATATAAACAACCATTCAAGGGATTTAGTTTTCTGAAAATCATGTTCCTTTAAAATGTTCATTTTGAAACACGTTTCTTAAAAGTTTAAAAAAAAATGGCATGTTAACACTTAAAAATGCATAATACAATGCAATAAAATGGATTTGCATTCAAAAACAAATCGTATTCTCAACCCTCACAGAAAATAAAATGTATTTGTACTGAGACACTTAGCAATAGTTTTTATAAGAACACCGTCAATCTAGCACGGAATCTGTCATTTTCCCAGAAGTTAATCTAAAAAAAAAATATCACACATGGGAAACAAAAGTACTCACCATATTTGAAAGACCAAATGAATACTAATACGCTAGCAGAGAATTGAGCCTTGTTAATATGGTATCCATCACTCAGTGAGAAACTGTGCGTAGGAGGAAGTTATGAATATGGATCATATGTGTATACACAAGAGCTTTCATATAACGTTTAACATCTCATTGTCTGGCAATAATTTTAGGATGTTTGAAAAATGGTACTTCCCTGTGTGTATTTTTTTTTCCTTCCATATTTTTCGCCTGATCACTATTGAACACTCACTATTTAATATTATCCTAACTCTCGATTCAGGCACTTTGCTGTTATTCCATTACTATTTGCTTCAAAAAAATTGTACACATGTCACTGTCTTTTCCTTTCAATGCTTATTTAATAATTTTCATTTTAGACAGAAAATGAAATAAGAGTTCCCAAGGTCTGTTGATTTCGAAAAGAGCAAATATTTTTCTCGGTATTTTATCTTAGAACTTCAGATATTACTTGCATTTCATTTTTTTTCGGGCTATAAATGCTATTTTGGAATATTCAAATTGCTTATTGTTTTTTATGAAGGTGTGTTTCTTTTTTATTTTCTTTTTTTCCGCTTCATTTCAGTATTAAAGAAACAGACTTTTTGAAATAGAAACATCCTTTCTGTCTTTCCAGGAAATTATGCAATTTGTAGAATTTATAGAACATCAATAAAGACTGGCATTGACTAGATTTAGAAATTACCTAAAAATCTGTTATGTATTAAGAACAATTTCATCGGAAATTATCTTTAACAAAAGGAAATGAAAGAGATCTTTAGGAGTAACATTTTTTTTCCTTCAAATTAATGATACAATTTTAGATTTGAAATTTTCTTTCACAGGCAAAAATTTTACGCTTCTTTAAATTTTTCATATTAAGTAATGCATGGATATAAAGCACTTTATTCAATGTTGTTATGTTTTGCGAAATCTTCGAATTTGAGAACAACTTCTAAGCTGCTTTAACAACTAATGTTTTAAATTGTCACTTTGAGACTTGTGGCTGCGTTCGCTCAGCAATATCTCTGTAATCCAGCAGTCGTTGAATCGGCATATTCAAAAAGCAGTTGGTTTTCGAATTTTTACTCGTGGATTCGAGAGTTAATTGACCTCGAACTCCCATTCGCACACAGCACTTCTCTCATTTTCGCAACGCATGTGACTAGAGTAGCTCCTCACAACTTCTTTCAATAATCATTGCATTATAATAATTTTTCTTTGTGCTGTACTTTTTAGCAATGTTAGAATATTCTACAGAATTTGTGTTTAATGTTTGAATCGAATTATGTGGTTCCTAGGATAAGACGAAATACTTTGTTGGATATTTTTTTCATCTGCGCAAGTTTGAAATGCGCGTAAGTTCATTAAATACATGTTATAATCGTTTAAACTTTTATGTAAAAGGATATAATATTAGGTTACCGTAAAACCTATATTATTAAATACTGTTACTAACATGATATGACGATTCCCTGAAATGGTTCTCTTATCAAAGAAAAGAAACATTGTCCAAGATCATCAGAGATCGTCGTCTTGTCCAGAGCATTCGTGAATAAATTGTCATTTCCCGTTATCCTCCGTGTTGGACTGGTGTCATTCTCATGCACCCAGAAATGTTTGTACCTATGCTTTGTTGGATATTTTTTTTTCGTTTGTACAAGGTCAATGCTTGTAAGATCATTGAGTATATGTTTTCATAGCTTAAATTTTCATGTAAAAACAATGGCGGCTCTGAGCTAAAATTAGAGGGAGTGCTGCAGTAGAAAGTTTTTAGTTTTAGTTTAAAAATTATGTGACAGGAAACAAACATATGAGAAACGAAAAATTTTCAGAAACTTGATAAAATTCTAAAGAACCAAATCAAACATTATTTACTTATTTTAACCTAAATTGCTACTCCTCAAGCTTGATCTATTCATTTGAAAATGAAATCAACTCTTCTTGTTTTAATTTGCGCGAAAAGAAATAATTTTTTCCTTTATATCTGGAAGACAACTGAGGAAATTTTTCTCAGTTGAAAGTATTGCAAGCACATTTAATCTTTCCGATTTCATAGTGCTTTGTGAAAATGTTTTTATTCTTTTCAATGTTGAAAAGTAGCGTTCTGCCTCTTATTTAATCGTGGGAATTGTCAAAAGGACATTTTTCGGTTCATTAATTTTACTAAAAACATAATTTATGTTATTATCAGAGGTAAATTTCAGCAGTTCAATTAATTTGCAATATTCATGAATATCAGACCTACAATAGAATAATTTTAGTCCATTTTCAAACTTTCCAGTTTTTCTTTTCCAACCTTAAAACCATTGTTAATTCTGTTAAATCTACATACTTTGATTTATGTGATCAAAATTTATTTTAAAAAATTGTTTCCTTTCCACAGAGCAGAATTAATTACCTCTTAAATGACATAGTGAAAACATAAATTTTAGAATTATAAGCAAGATATGATTTAATACTTTTCACAAAACATTCAAAATCATTTAATTAATCTTCGAAATATATTAACTTTTTATATTTCATAAA
>BMAW01096537.1:0-11567 GCA_019974015.1 Nephila pilipes | reverse complement strand
GTCATCCTTCCTAATTGCTGGCTCCCATCGTCTGACTTTCTCGATCATGATGTCGTGTGACTGAGACAGCGCACTCTGCAGTATCGGCGATTTTTTCAAATTCTGCATCTTCAGCCATCTTCGAAAAATGTGACCTCTCCGTCTTAAGGTTACTTTTACCTTTCAACCCAGAAAACAAAGCTGGAAAGGAAAATTTAAGAGCTGTAACGAAATTGAGTAATTAAATATCCATCGTCTTGCTTTGTCATCGGCTTCACTTTTCTCTTCTTTTTTGCTAACGTTATCAAAACACATATAAAATAGGCATGTTTGGGGAAAATAGTCATGTTTTGGGGAAAATAGTCAAAAATGGGGAAAATAGTCAAAAATGGGGAAAAAGTCATATTAGGTAGACACACAGTCAAATAAAAAAAGTAATGGGAAATGTTACGTTACGAACCCTTTTTTTTTCTTATAAATACTGCACATTTTGTTCCATTTTTCGGTCCTTCATGCTTTCCTTCTTTTGAAACTTTATATGTGTCATTGCCTCTAATTTTAGTAATTTTGTGTATGGCTCTAAATATTTCGATTTGAGCTTAAGATGTCTTCCGAATTGAATACATTTTATAGAAACTAAGTCTCCTAATTTATAACAATGAGACGTTCGCCTTCGTAAGTTGTACGTCTTCTTATTTTGCGTTTTTCAAAATTAACTTGAAATTCGGCTTTGATTATTTCTTTTAATTTTACAGTATGCTTGGTATTCATTTTGATACCGAAAAACAATTTAAAAGGGGTAGTATCAATACATCTTCGGTAGGTTGAATTAATAGTTTGTTGCAGTTCAATTTGGTTTGACATAAAGGCAATATCATGATCTGAAATTATTCTTATTGGATTTCCAAATGTAGTTTTTTTAGTTTCAAATTTAGATATAATTTCCAGAAGGTGATGTCGTCTTAGTGGTATATAACTAGATTGATTTTGTAAAGCCGTCTATAATAGCCAAAATATGGTTATAATTTTTTGATGCGCTTTCTAAAGGTCCTAGGTGATCTATGTGCTACGAATGTAAAAGTAAATCTTATGAATATGATGAAGAAATCCTTCCTTCTATATATTCATTGGATAACAATTTTTTATCATTTGCATGATTTGTCCAAATATCTTTATATACGAAATTTCATTACAATCGGGCAATTCCTTCTTGAGGTGTCGGTTTTTATTTATTACTTTTTTTTGGTTATAGAGTGTATTCGATGAAGCACCACAACTATCGGCCTCCTCAAGGTAAGAATTGTCAACTTTAATAATGTTGTTCAAATAAACTAATTAAAGGCATTTAATAATAGTCTCTTCATTTGAATCATTGTTCGAATTCTTAATTCTCTACTCTTATCTATGATCGGAGCTCGGAGCCTCTTCTCTTCATTATACGATCGCATCATTCGACCTAGTTAATTAACTTTAAATGTGTTATAATCTCAGTATTCATAATTTTAAGGAGATTATATTAATTTAATGAACATGTGCCTTTTCAGTAATTGGAATTCTCTCTGGATATATTTTTAAATTTCAATTGAAGTGAAATTTTTATAGAACTGATTCTACCGGATTATTCCACGTGTATGATTTTTTTCTCAAAAACAGTACATATTATTGGATTTGTGGACTTTACATAAGTGTGTATCGGTTTTAAAATACGCCTAATTCACAATTATTTTAAATGTTGAAACGGAAGAAGAGATAGTATCTTTCTTACTATTCCTTTTACAATTGCCTTAAAAATATTTATTTAATAATGATGCTTAAGAATTTGAGAGAGGAAGATTTAATTGAGTTTTAAAATGAAATCGAAGATAACTCAACTTCGGGTTTAACTTTATTCCAATCAAAAAATAAAACGGAAAATTATAAATGTTTTAAAGATAATCCGTAATTAATTAAGCTCAGTATTTATGGAAAGGAAAACTAAACACGAAAAGCAGACTCATTTAATCTTAGGGGCCAAAAAATCGAATTTTAAGGATTAAGATCAGCGTGGCTGGAAAAAGTAACTGAAATTAGAAAAATAAAAGTCAGAGCGCGAGTAAAGATGTCTCTAGTTTGAACGAAAATACAAACATATAAGCCGGAAACCTAGATAACTTAGTAAAAAGTTAAAGAATTTAACTATCCTCCAGTTTCGAGAAATTCGGAGAGTTTTAAATTGTTCATCCCAACATTAGTAAGAGTTTTCCTAACGAAAAATCTTCTGGAAAAGTTTAAAGCGGTAATTTTAATTACATCTTTGGTAACAAAGACACCAACTTATTAACTTATATTAATGGTGAAGATTTGAAATGTTACTAAATCATAAAAATGTAGTATTGAAAGAATACGAACCTTCTGCTTACGAATAACAAATTTCAGAAGTGTTCGAAACGATTGTAATGAATTCCATATTCAATTTGTATCGAGACCATCAAAAATTTTTTTTCATTATTGTCAATTGCAAAAAAGTTAATGATTTTGGAACTCTATGTAAATAAATAAATTCGAACAAATACTTTCAAACGTTAGCCGTAGAAACTGCTATTTATAATAATGATAAAATGTGCGAAAATTGGCTAGATCACACAGTGGAAAGAGACGGGCATTTCTTATACTTCAGCGAATTTTTTTTTCTCAATAGAATGAACTGATGTCATCTGCTTTTAGTATTTTCGGAAAAGAAAATATTAGGATAAATATGACGCTATACAACGAGATTACGGATGTAACTGATATCGAGAATACGTAGACTGAATTTTCACGAATTCAAACCTTTATAGTTTAATCTTTCCTTGAAGATTTGCTCTTTTCATAAACCTGTTGTATCGCCTTTTTCAACTCAGGAGGTCTATTTGAACTTAGAGATATAAGATTAAGAATAACTGGTATCAAAGTACATTCTAACCCTTGAGGATAGTATCTTTTTGGTATTTTTCGTACTTTTGAGGGTATTATAAAAACGTTCAGAGCTGTTTCAAAAACAGACTTCGTTTACTTTAAGTATTTTGTAAGATAAGTATGCAAAAATTATAAGCATCCGCCTCCGACAGTGCAAGCAAATCGTGTTTAAGTACGGAAATTTCTGTTGAAATTTTTTTTTTTTTTGCGTAAAATCATGCTGTAAGGATTTATTTTATTTCCTTTTGAAATAATTATTCTATTTTTATCTACACTATTAGACAGATGTTTAATATATGATTAGAATGTCGTCTATAGTTTTAATAATTTATTGTCTACTTTAATATTTGCTTTTATTTTAATATATGAACAGAACATTCTCAACAGTTTTAATAATTTATTGACTACTGCAATATTTTATAGTCTGCTGTTATGCATTTTGTTGTAAAAATTAGCACTATGTTTGAGCTTTAGATTTTTTTTTCTTGTATTTTCTGATGGTTATGCAGTCTATTAAAGATTAAGCGCTGAGCTTCAGTTTCCTTTTAATTTTAAAATACAAGCAACACTGTTTGGGGAAAATGGCGAGTTGCTTAGTTCATTAATATATCCTGGTATTCCACAAAATGATCTAATTCTAAAAGAAGAAATTTTGTTCAATATGTTTGCATTGAATTTATCCCTGTTTACTTCTTAAAAATAAACTTTAATCATTTTCAGCTCATTTGGAAAAAAAAGTAGATAAATGCTTACTTCAACAAAGACATTTTTCTTCGTTAAAAATGAAGATTGGATCAGGAATGGTTCTGATAATCCCGAAGGAAATCCATGTTACGCTCAAGCCTTTCGATGACCATTCTTAGATGCCCAAAATACAGAGAGTTAAAAAGCTGAGGGAAGATATTCTCGAGTAGAACAACTTTTTGCTGCGAAAATGAATTTGAAGCAAGTAGTCAAAATATCAGGTCCAAAATCGTTAGAAACTACTGGACAATCCAGAAGATTAAGATGTATTAAAAAATGTACGATGTTGATAAGAAATCTAACGTGATTTCCTTCTCAAGTGAGGATACACATGCCTTAAATACATATCTCAATCAGACTAAATCGTAATATTTATTTTAAGAAATTATTCTTTGAAAGTAGGATTAAAAATCTTTCCATTTCATAGTGAACTCGGCAAAGACAAGACGATACGTTATCCTGAAGAATATGAGTAACTGAGTTGAGAGCAAAAATTCCTCTTCAAGCTCTCATGAACAATGCCACTTCGAGAATTTTGTCCGTAGTTCCCTGAATGTAAGACTAAGAAATGAGAGAAACATGAAGGTCATCTCTAAATGGGGTTGGAGTCATATTAATTGATTCAGAAGACTCTTAAATTGTTTGGGAAAACTTAAAAGCCTCGTTTCGATAAATTTTTTTAGGCTTGTAAATTATGTCTACAGTAATAAAACTCCAGAAATCATCCTACACGAAAAAGAATAAAATTTAAATTTTGTATTTGAATATTTTAACGAATTTCACCTTTTACAACCTTGCACCTGTGACATTGTTCGGAATTGAATTGAGAATTTTTCTCATTTTGAATGGTAGATTTCTTCTCATTTGGGAATATAATCGAACGAAAATGACCGAAAAATATTTAAGTTCCCTCAAGTCATTATATTTTATTATATAACTACTCGTTTTTATATACATGTTTATGTTGGGTTTATGGGTATTATTTACATGAAAAGAAATAAAACCAAATTGCTTTATTCTAAGTGCTCTTAGCTTCTTTCACTTTGCTCCTATCGTTAAACAGATATTACCATTCGATTCAGCATTAAAGAATACACAGAAATTTAACCTCGTTAAAATTGTTATGGGGAAATGACTGGTTGAAAAAGCAATGTCCAGTAATTCACCTCTTTCGTCCCATTTTGGAGCATATGGATTAGCTGTAAAAGTCGACGCATATTTTGTAAATACGGACCGATTATTAAATGAAACCCCTTTTAATTCTTGCGAAAATATAACTAAATTATCCCAATTTTCCGAGATAACCAAATATATTCCATATCAAATGAGGGATAACATAAATAGAAACAAATAACCCTTAAAGATTGCTACATTTGCAACAAATATCAAATCTCGCTAAAACGTGCCACAGCGAAAGGAAATAAAATCTGACATACAATTTCGACTCTTCACAGAAGAAACGACGGAGAAAAACTGGAGTAATAAACCCGTCACTGTAGTCGAAGACACAGCCTTGAATCACAATCGCATTGTAAACATTACCACAGCTGGGAATGAAGTTCAAGCTTTAGTCGATTCGGGAAAGAAGTATAAGTTTTAAATCCAAAATATATTCCAAACGTATCAATTGAGTATAATAGAGAATTAATTTTAGCTTCAGTTTTTGAAGAGAACATTTTCGAGGAAACCGCTACTATACTATCTAAATACCATTTGCCGTGACGGAGAAATTTCGTCGACCCTGTCTCCTAAGGTATCCGATTACGTTTCGGAAACATGATTTGGGAGAAAATAAACGTATAAACGAATAATTGTTTTTCATATTTAGTGTTATCTGAACAAGAATATACATGAAAAACTGTTTAAAAAATTTATTACAATAACAAATTTCAAAATGCAATTTTTCATCATAAAGAAAGGATACAAAAGCATAAATTCAAAATATAATCTTTTTATGACAAATACTTCTATAACATTGATATTTAATATATGTATGGATAAGACATCTGAGCAGAGAGCCTAAAAGAGGGGTTTCTATTAATTCGGAATATTTTCTGAGTTCTTGTGATTTGAAGAAATAGCAAGTTGTTTTTTAAAGAAAATCTTTCCATCTTTATGTATTACAATGCAATTGAATCCACATGAAATCATACATTATAACAATTCTAGTTTAAGCTGTCAAGAGCATTATAAAAAAAATTTTACGAAATTCTATCGCAACGTATGTAGAAAGCTTTGACTTCTCACCTTTTAAATATTATAACTGTACCGAAAATGTTTCTCTTCAGAAAATGGATTTATTTATAAAACTACTAAATGAAACACATATATACATACCAAATGAACTCATCTCCCCCAGCTCCATATTTATACTTAACACAATCTTTTATCTTTCTTTCTTTTTTTTTTTAAATTTGATTTACTTACAACTCTGTTTTTTTTTCTGGCCATTTTTGCTGATGGTAACGAATGCTGTTCAGAGTCAGCAACACGAATAACGATCAATTGCTTAAAGATGTCAACAGTATACTGTCCATGAATCATATCCATCATGTGTAAAACATCATGGATATGATTCATGGTTCATCATGTGTATGTCCATCATGTGTAAAACATGTATATGTTCTCAGAGCACATGTTTTATGGTAGACAAAGACGTCTTTCCGGATGATTTTCCACAGGTATCCATTGAAACATTTAATAGAATTCTGCGTTTTGTCATGGAGACATTTTTTAAAATAAATTTCGATCACCTAAATCAAAGTGTGTAGATTCAAGGGAATTAACAATGGTTTTAGGGAGGATTTTGCATACCTTTGCTCAACGAGCAATAATACATTAATATTTACATTACCTAAATTGTCCTTTCGCTTTGATCCTGATCATGCTTTGGCTGATCGCTACGTATTCCGCGAAAGTCATTAGCTTTGTTTCTACAAGCAATATTATAGTAATTTTGTAATTAATACATTTCACGTTGAGTTTTATTTTTCCACGTTATCTTTTACGAAATCGTTAGCTAAAGCAAGCTCTGACGTTTTTCTGAATATACCCAATGCACTCATATTTAGTGATACTATTAATAATGTATTTCACTGCTAAATAACCTTGTGAGTTACTGTCATCGTAAAAGAACGAATACTTCAGTGTTCTCAAATGGCAAGAGCTTTCGAAGATACGATATGTACTTCTAGCTAGAGCATGACCCAGAATGATTTTCGAAAAAATGTGATCTCTCAGCACAACGAACTCATCAAGAGAAGCCCCCCCTCCCTCTCTTCCCAAGATCATAAAATCGATAAACAACCACTATTCATTGTTTCCCCCCTCAATTAGGAAAAGAGTGATAGACAAGAGGAGATTTTAAGCTTTTCATCAGGAGTACAGGAACGCACAATTGAGTTATTGAATTGATTAAAAATTCCTCATATGATTTAAATGATGTTATGAATGCGGAGATGAAAGAGAAAATATACAACCTCATTTATAGCAACAAATCCTTCAACAGCCGCTGTCGAGAACGAAATCGAGAAAGAGTTCGGAGCAGAAACTCAGGTCCAAGCATATTATAAGATAAGGCTGTTTGATTGGTTTTATTAACGTCGCTCTAGAAGGAACACGAGGGCAATTGGTGAAGGACCTCGTAATTTTGAGCCTCAGTCAAGTGACGAGGACGACACATAAGCTGGTACCCCATCTCCTACTTCCACACTAAGTCATTGGGAGGATTTTGGGCCACGACAGATTTAACGTGCATCAACCCCAGTTACACAATAGATCTTTAGTGGGATCGAGGCTCAAACCGCGACTCGACGAAAACAGCGGGCCACGAATCTGCGACCATAATCACTAGTCTACGGATGCCTCAAGAGAAGAAATTTATACTGGTGACCACGTTAGGAAGCCTCGTGAGGAATGATAGAATAAAATATCTTTTGGAAATTATGAGTACTTCCTTCGAATTGAGAAATGTGAAATCATTGAAATTTTACTTAGAGGGTGATGTATTGCAGATAAGACAGTTCAGAAGCAGATTACATATAGAGGGCAATTGAGCGCTCAAGAATTCAGGAAAACGAAGCAAAAATTGGAGAACATTTAGTAATTTTTGTACTTATTCATGTTTTTTTCCCTTCTTTTTTGTATTTTGCAGATTTTTCATCTATGCCTGCAATGAGGGCACTTACAGATCAGGATACCAGAGCGTTGCGAAAAAATTATCTGTATGTAAGATTGGTATCCGCAGATATCGCTCTGGGACACTAGACGGCATTCTACAGAACCAAAACAAAGAATTCTCTCCCTCATAGTGAGGAAGACTGGGAGAATAGAGAGAAAAATTTGTTTCTCCCGAAAGAGATCTAAACGGAAAATCGATCAAGTGCAAGGACGATGGAACATATTTACTGTTTGTAAAAACTGTTAAATGAATGTGCCGTCTTTTTGATTATGTTTGTTATTGCCTTTTTTCCGTGCATTAAATATATATATATATATATATATATATATATATATATATATATGGAAATCAGACACTTGACTTATTGCACAGAACGCGGCTATAGAACGTCTCACCACCTGAGAACGCTGCTACTGTCTCAGCGACATTCCGCTAGGGGAAAAAAGACGTTTGCGCGGGAACACGCTATTACGAGGTTGGAATGGGTACACGGAGTGTCTGGGATATCACGACTAAAAACATTTTACGAAATAAGTGCACGGAGCACAACCTGAACTAGTAGATATTATTTACGCTTTTTATAATTTCATACTTAAGTGTCTGTACATAATCGCTGTAAATAAGAATAAATAATTAGAAATTTCCGTGGGCTTGATTTACTTTGATAATACTATTCATCTATCAATACTATTCATCTTTCTCATTACATTCATCAGAAATAAGTGAGAGAATGGATCCTGTGTCAATAACAACATTAACATTGTCACATAAAATAGGTAAATATCTCAAGTTAGCTCGGCTTGGGGTTGTTAAGTATGTGATTTGGTTGAGAGGTGTCTGGAAACCAATAATTGTCATTGTAATGAACCATGAGCCTCAGTAGAGGTGTTTTGATTTTCCCTAAGATTTACTTCAGGGCTGACAGTATTTCCTGTGAAACTAGGAAACAGAGTAAGACATGGGTACATTATTCAAACAATTAGGTTGTCTCAAAGGACACGTTTGTTACCAATAATATGCATTAAAATGGTTTGTCTTGCACAAAATGTACAGGGTAAAGGTGACAATTTCGGCTGAAAACGAGAATTGTGATTTGGTCTGTTACCAAAACGTAGACGATGATTAGAGAAATTGTTATGATGTGGTCTGGAATAATTTCGGAAATTAGGCCTGAAATTGTTTGGAGGTAGAGGTAAAAAGGATGTTGGGTGCCTGGTCATAAAAGGTACAGGTGGTCTTTTGTGATGATTTGGTCTACTTCTAACCATGAGTTCATTGCTTCTGAATCTACTTCATTCAGAAGTAGATTCTTGTATTTTGAAAAGCTTAGTCACCAATGTGAGCCATTCTGATGGTAAATTAAGCGACTTTATTACTACAAATTGTTTTAAATGGGTGGGTAAACCATCTGGTAAAACTTCTAAAATTAATTAAAGGGAAAACCCCAATTATTTTCTTCCACAATTAATTTCTTATGAAAATAATCTTATAAGGTCTCATTTGGTTGAACTCATGTTGGGAAAAATCAGTAAAACTAATTAATCAGAGCTCAAGAAAAGATTTTGTTAAACACAACAAAGATCATTAAAATTGAGAATATCCAATCATGAATGAATATATTGAGTTAATATTGAGCCGTTCAGAAAGTTTGTAATATTTTTAAGTTTCCTGGCTTCATCTCTATGATTTTGATTACATGCCTGATTATAATAGTTTAACTACAATTCCATTTTCATCCCTCTGTCAGGATCAAAAAGAATAATAGGAATTTTATTTTTCATTTTCTCGTTCTAAGAATCAATAGTTCCATTTTCGGTTTCTAAATTTTTGGGGTTAATTTCTGTATAATATATGATGTAGTACTTTTCGCAAAACATTCAAAATCATTCAACTAAATTTTAAGAATATGTTAACTTTTTAATTTTATAAGAACTAAGTATCAAAATTATACCAATACAATTTTAATCTAACATCAAGCAATGTTATTATCACAATTATCATCTTAAATCAATGAAACAACTTTTGTAAAATAATTCACACATTATCATATTTCTTGTTTGTTAATTTTGCTTACTTTGTATTACAATAGTAAGATTTCAATTTCTATAGTGAAAAATTTTTATATTCAAGAATTCTGAACTATTATTGCTACATGCATACTTTTTAGTTTAATATACACATCAAAATAAAATATTTTTCACTTTCACAGAATTAAGTTTTAAACTAGAATGAATTTAAAAGTTAGCATAAGTGCAAAATGTAATATGTTTCTTGGGTTATTTGTTAAAAAAAAAGATAGATATATGAAAAACTTAGCTGCAGGACCAAAGATGAAATAACGTGAACAAACAACAAATGTATCGTTAATAAGAGTTTCAGGAACAAGTAATAGGATCTTGAAGTTCTACAAGTTTATTCCATGGGTATTGCTGGTTGGGTTCTGTTTTGCGACGATTCAGTTGCCCTTTGCAATGAGAGATTGTACGCCTCGCAAATGGAAGTTCCACGCATATGACCAGTTTTTCAAGTATTTGTTTTATGAATAAAGACAGCTCAGCACACAAAGAGTATCAATTGTGTAGTGAGCTCCAATGTATTTTGAGATGATCCGCCATGCAAATGGATTTCTGCTGGCGGCCTTCACGCGGGTATCTTGCAGCTGAGATAAAACATTACCGGGCATCGTATAATGCATTAACAGTCAGGAAAAGTCCAGCCAAAGAAATACACGGAGAATTGCTCTGTACAGTCTCTCTTTCTCATGTTAACAAAATATTAATTTACACAATCTAGGAGCTCTTATCCTGCCGGCTTTTTATATAATATTAAGTCATACCTTTCTTTTAAATATTTTAAATAGAGCTATTTAATTAAGTTTCAAACAAAATCGAAGTCAATTTCGTTTTTAAGTAATTATATTATTGTAGCGGGGGGAAAGAACATTTCCATACGGCAGAAGTTTAAAACTCCGCCGTTCGATACAGATTATGAGAGCAAGAGTGTAAAAGCAAGAGAGGGCTTTTCGCTGTGTTTTTGATTATGTCGTAGGGGAATTTCACAATAAACGTCATAGAATATGTGGAGTGAATGGAGGGATTTCGAGGGAATTTAAGTGCAGACCTAAGGTCTGGTAGGGATCATCCCTACAGATCTGAAGCCCGGGAACAGCATTGTCAGCGAATTTTTAAGAACGCGTGTTTGCATAAATTACAGTTAAACATGAATGGTATCAAGAAATAAGAAATATTACCACACAAAAATATCACCTCATATACAATCATATTTATTCATATTCCATATAAATCATTGTAATCAGGAATGGTATCAGGAAATAAGAATGAACGCTTTACTTTTAAATGAGAGAATGGGAAAAATTAGGAAATTAAATTATTATTATGAGAAACTAATATGAATTACTTAAATCACTAAACACACGCACACACGCACGCACACACACACACACACACACATATATATATATTGATTAATTTCCTAATATACCCTACACTTTAATTATGACAGTAAGTTCAACTTTATTTCTGATATCATTCCAATTAATCTTTTAATTTATGCTATCATGCACTTTTTAAGAATGACCAGATAAGCATTTCCTGAGTTCGGATCTCATAAGGATATTCCTTACTAGCCACAGAGTCTCCTCGGAAAATACCTAAAGACCCCCTACATCTAGTAACATGTAGTCAAGATAATCCTTATTTTAATTTTCCTC
>BMAW01096529.1:414295-446287 GCA_019974015.1 Nephila pilipes | reverse complement strand
CATTTAATATATTCATATGAAATAAGACAAATAAATGGTTATATATTATCAAGTTTTCTGTTGATAAAGCAATCAGTAGGTTAAGTTCTTGAAATATTTATATTGTGTTTACTTAAAACATGTTAGTATCCACCCTTCTAATAGAATAAAAAATATTGTTAACATTGCTTCAGGTTTTTAACATTAAAAATTTTTAATCCGTGTTTTAAAATATCAAGTTCCTTTATTAAACTTCTAGCAAAAGAAAAATGTAATTTTCATTTGCTTCAGAGAAAGAGAGAGAGAGAGAGAGAAATGATTTTTTTTTTACTTTTTAATCAGAATGTCCATTTTATACAAAAATATTCAGAACATTTAGCTTATTTATAAAAGCTCAATTTAGGTAATTAGAATTGATTAGTAAACATATATTAATATTTAAAATAATTCGGTTGGATATTAACATTCATGTGAAAACTGACAGCTAATATCCTATATATATTTTTCATTTTACTAATAATCTCATTATATATACAGATAGAAAAGCATAATTGAAGCATTTTATTTGATTCTGAATAACTCAACTTTTGGTGAAGTTAGTTTTTCATTTAAACTGTTATTTATAATATTTTGATTATGAAACTCCTTTGAAATGGTTTTTATCTAAGAAGTTAAAATATAATCAAAAAAAAATATTATGTATAAATCATCCTTTGTTCAATCTTATTTCCTCCATTTGTTTCTATTTCATCATTCTTATGGAATTTGTGCAAGAGGAAGTATTACAATAAGGATTCGGAGAGTAATAGTCTCTCAAAAATACTACAAATTACTCGATAAAGTGCTATAGAACCTGAAGAAGGTATTTAAAATGTTTTGAAATAACTAAAACTAACTTTATTATTAATTTTTAATAAAATTTTACTTAACTATCAATTCACCTTAGCATCACTATAAATTTCTCCAACAAATCCCCGAATTTGAATGTTTGCTTTAAAAGGAATTTTTAATTATGATTATTTCTGACATTCATCATAGTCAAAGAATAAGACAAGTATGTTTTTAACTACTTTTATATATAAAAAAAATCTTAAAAAGGAAAAACGGAAAATGACCGAAAAAATAAACATATTTTTTTAAAAAAAAAAAAAAAAAATCAGAAACAGTAATCAAAATTAATGTACAAGTGCAAATTAATAATATTTGTGAAACATCAGTCAAAATTATCTGTCTTCGAAATCCAGATTTGATATTAACTTGTGTATATACTATATATTCCGGTGTACGAAGCGCGCCTATAATTACATGCTATATATTTTTTTAAATTCTTAGGTATAATTGCCTGTAAAACGCGCACAATTTTCGTTACGAAGAAACCTGAAATATACATGTGTGTCTATCTTATTTTTTCAAGTCAATCTTTCGAAAGATTTTCCCAAGTTTTCGAAAAATGGTATACTGAACTAACGAGCGCTTAGGGGAACAGTATATGTGGGGGTGGGAATGCTTGAGATCTGCAAACAGGGAGAATTATATTTATTGCAAAGGGGGGCAAAGTAGATCTACCTCCACGTGCCCTGGGCAACATTTAAACAGCAAAATGGTTTACAACTCAGGCAGGTTCTCAAGCCTTTTAGATTATCCAAACTGTCTTCTTAGTGGTTTGGTGGAACCAACGAATCGAGCTCCCTCCATTGTTGTCCATCTCTCTATAGCGACACTGAGTCGCCATAGAGCGACTATTGCTCTATGGCGACTCATCTCCGTCGTTGTTCATCGTTCTACGGGGACACTCCATCGATTTGTGTTGGCGAGCAAGAGCACTTTTAATAAGGCAATGATTTCGAACATTTTTCATGTTTTTTTTTACTTTTGTATATTTTTTTCTTGTTTGTTCATGTTGTGTTTTCATCTTTGTTGTTGTTCTTTCTGCATTGCCTTGCCAAATAAATATTCATTGTAAAAGTGCACAAAAATTTTATCCAGATTTTCGAGAAAAGAGGATCACAATTTGAAGTAAGAACACACTTCCAATCCGAATGAATTTGCGATATTAGGAGACAGATATTTTCTTTTTCTCCAATTATTTGAAGACTTGGTTTTGAAATGAACATCGTAAGCTTTTGTAAATAACATTTTCTTTAGTTGAATTACAATTGATCTAGTGTACCTTTTAGTAATAAATACGGGTCAAGATCGTTCCTTCAGATTTTTAAGATCATAGCGTCATTTCTTTTACATAAGTGGTATTTAGGTACACGTAGAAATTTAATTTTTTACGCTTATTTCTATGGTGCTTATTCTAATTTCTCTACATTTTTTTTCAATCTATCATTTTTACATCCGGCGTATAACGTATTATTTAGATCGTATTTTTGCATTGAAAGTGTGTGTTATACGTCAGAATGTACAGTAATATTTCCCTCCATGGCATATTTAAAATTCTATTACAGAGCTCCATCAATTAGAATACTTTGTTTCCATAATAAAGCATGTTTTTTGTGAAGGCGTATGTGTGAAAGTGTGCTCAACATATCACGCTGAATTAAATCCCCCTTTCTTCCAGTTATAATAAAAATGCTTAGAGGAGAATAAGAATATAACTTCTAAGATCTGATCAATAAAAAAGACACTATTGAGGTTCGAAAAGGGATATTCTATTTTATTCGAAACCCTTTTTCCTTTTATCATACGAGGAGTGATTGAAAAGTAATGATTTCATTGTCGTAACTTCTTTATTTTCTAACTGATCTTCAAAATTTTTATTGAATCTGAATCTACATGTGTCCTGAATGCAATGTATTTGATTTCTTTGTTTTCAGATGTCGCTGGTATTCTGAGAACCCATGAAAATGGCTATCCACGTGGAGATGAGATTGAAGCAGAGATAGCACGTTGCGACTTTCACATCTGCCGAAAGATGATGGAGCAGCGAAATTTACACCACTTTCGATCTGATGACGCAGCAAAAACTACCGCTAAATCCTGGTGTCAGCATTAATCATCAGAATTCTCCGACGAGTTTGAAAGACTATTCATACGTTGGCGCAAATGCTTGGAAAGAGATGGGGGATGGGGACTACATCGAAAAGAGGATACAGGTAGCTTTCTTGTACAAGAATTGCGAAAATCGAGGAGCAAATTAAAAAGTTATGGTAATGGGGTATTACTTATGAATAAAGTCACATAAACATGAGCAATCGTCAACATGATTCAGTCAAGGATAATGTGAATCAGTCATGAATATGATTCAATCATCAGTCTTCATGTGCTGTATATAAATTGAAAGAGAGCGTGCGATTCCGTCAGAACCCTAAAAGCAGTAAAGGTATTATTTCGCAATGGTTAATATTTATCGCCATGAATGCTATATTAATATTTTAAGCTTAGCTTCCCTCTAATTTTTCTCATTTCCAATTAAATATAAATCATAAATTTATTTAACTTCTGTGTAAAATATAAACATTTATAGTAACTTGCGAAAACGAGGACAAAATCTGACAAAAAGTATTATTCAAATGTAATTAAAATAATGAAGAAAATTCAATCGAAAAGTTTTCTACAGAAACTTAGTTATTCTAATGACGATACTATCAAGAATTAGTTTGGAAAATAATGAATTCTTTTTATTTTTATATATACTTAAAATTATATATTTTTCTTAATAAGCAATTTAAAAGGTTTTATCTGATTTCGTGAGCAAAAGTTTGATTCCTTCTTTGATGAATATTCATGAAACAAATTAAAAACTACTTTGACAAATATAAAAAAAAAATTAAAAATACTGGTGACAATATATAGTTTGAAGAAATGCATCATTCAATAAGGTTTTATATCCATATTTTTATCATATGAAAGTATATTTTAACGAGGCTTGTACTACATGAGAAAGAATTTCCTAAAAATCCTTTTAAAATGCTTTTAAGTGCACATTTCTGTGGGATATATATTTTTAATATTATAGAATTGAATTAAAGAAGAAATATAGATTATATTCAAACATTAGCACTGCCATCGGAATCTGCTATTTAAAAAGAAACATACAAATGCTTCTTTTTGTGTGTCGGTTCTTCCATCTAATTTTTAACGTTGTGAAAAAAATTGTAACACTTAATAATAAGCTACAAATTCAAAAAAATAGCATTATTAGAAAAAAGAATGCTTTCAATACAAATTCAGAAACATGAATGTATATGCATGGTTTCATAATGAAAAGAAAACGAAACAAATATGTTACTTCCCTGTTACTTTATTTAAATGTTTGGCTACGAAAAAAAAAAAATCATGGGAGTGCAGTAGTGCATTTTTTTTGTTCCTTTTTACAACTTTGTTCTGGATTTTGGTAATAAACTTCCTTGATTACATAAGAGTTTTATTCTGATAAATGATTTTATATAGATTTAGGTTCGGTATTTTAATACGAATGTTACATACATGCTTACTCGTTTCCGTTAAATGGTATACAGTAATAAACAAAAAAATGAAACACATATAAGACGAATTATAATATATTACAGTTATTCCGAGAAAATTGGGGGATATTAATTATTTTAAAATTAAATACTTTAATTACTTACTGTAATAATATTTATTAATAAATATTGAAATTATAAATAATTTTTAAAAAAAATTTCAAATAATTTAAATGAGATTTTATTTCTTATTAAAAGGAATTTTTTTCATTTGGCAAAAAGAATTGGGTTATTGAATATTGTAATGAAAGTAAAGAAACTATTGAAAATGCTAGTTAAAATTGTACTATTATAAGTACATCAATAATTGTTTTCTCTGAAAATAACTAACTCATCTGTAATGGGAAAGAGATTTCTCTCAAAAAATAATTAAAAAGTTGCATAATGGCTCAAAACTCTATTGCGCAAAACATCACTAATTAAATAAAGCGTTGAACCTATTTTAATTATTCTCTATAACTTCAATAAACTCATTCTTTTTTTTAAACAAAAGTAAATCAGAATAATTTTCATTCAAGATGTTCCTCTTCCGAATTTTATATTCATTATTCGTTGACAATCTGACGCGAATAAAAAAAGACAGACACAGTGACGTTTTTGAAACATTGATATAGAGGAAAATTCATATATGTTCGATTGTCAGCATTATGCTTTCCTAGCATTTAATTTAGGTTCCGAAATAACTTCAGATTCAGAATGTGTCATTGAATATTTATTTTTAGAACTCTCACCCTTCTTATCACTTCATTTTCAATAAGCTTGCTACATACATCAATTACATGACAGCTCGGGTCTTCTTTGAATCGATTACATGTCTTATGCAAGGTTGTTCGTCTTCTCAAAGAATAGCTTTACGTCTCGCGGACAAAACAAAACTTACGTTAGCCTTCTTCGATAAAGATTCTTAGTGATCCTTGATCTTAAAAACCTTTTCTATTCATTAAAGAAAAATATTACAGTCGAAATAATTAGTAAGATTCAACAATTTCACGATATGTTTTCCTTCTACTCGGTGAAAGGGTTTTGTTGTTTAATTCTGAATAGATTCTTTTTTTCCCGGAAGATAAAGAGAGAACGTGCACGTTGCATACACGTGAGGAATAGCCATTTTTGTTACCGACTACACTTAAACTGCTCCACTTTTTAAAGGAACGGCCATTGTCGGAACAAACAAAAAAACCCAGGATTCTTTATTCATCCATGAAACTAAATGTCAGTTTATTAATAAAGAATGAGTAATGTACTCGAGGACATATTATGAATAAACGAGGAATATCTTAAGTTTAAATTTAAAATAAGGTTTTCAAATGTTAGTATTGATTAGATTTGAATAACAGTAGCGGAACAATAACCAAAGCATGATTAATAACGTGACGGAAATCTTCAGAGCGTGAAAAATCTCTAAAAATTAAGGGAAAGGAAACATAACATTACAAAAAACTTCAGGAGAGCTTGGTTAAAGTACAAGTACATTCATTAATTATGTTAATTAAAGTATCAATATACAATTTTATAAATAATATCTAAAATTAAATTTAAAAAATACTAATCAACTAAATTTTGAATCATAAATTAAAGTATTGCTTGATAATCTTGATTTTAGAATAAAAAGTACTTCGAATAGTAAAAACCTAGCATTTAGGGTTACTTGAAACATTAATGCTTTCTACTGATAAAATAAAATCTTATTATCTGATTACGAAAATATATAATATGATGAACATCGCTAAATACGTCCAGAGGAAATGACTACTCCAGGAATTATTGACAAAATCCAAGATATGATTTTTGAGTGATCGACGAATCAAAAGCGAGCGAAATAGTTGAGGCCACTATCATATCGCAAGGCACGATGTTTTCAATTTTGCACGAAAAATTAGGTGGGAAAGAAATCTAAGCAAGATGGGGGCCATGTTTGCTCTCAATGGAAAATGAACGCAATTGTATGGCTGACTCTGAGGCCATTTTGGCGCTTTTTCGTTGCAGTCCTGACGAGTTTCTGCGTTGATTCACAACAGTGGACGAAACGTGAATACAAAAACTACACTCCAGAAACAAACAAAAAACAGTCAAAATAGTGGGTTTTTGAAGGCAAATGGGCTCCGAAGGAAGCAAATACTGTGAAATCGGCTAGCAAGATGACGACCACGGGTTTTTGGGATGCAATTGAAATCATCTATTCTGATCACTTGGAAAAAGAAAAAAACAAATACTGGAGAGTTTTATGCGTCTTTATTGCATTGATTTAGCAAAGAAATAAAGAAAAAATGCCTTCCTTTGAATAAGATCTTTTTCCATCAGGACAATGTATAGGTACACATCTGAGCAGTTTCGATGGCCAAAATCACGTAATTAAAGTTCGAATTATTACAAAATCCACCGTATTACCGGATTTGGCCCTTAGGGACTAATTTTTACTTCCAGACTTTAAGAAATGGCTCGGCAGACAACAGTTCACGTCGAACGAAGAGGTCATCGTCCAAACAGATGTCTATTTTGAAGACCTTCCGATATCTTACTTTTTAAATGGCTTTAAAAAAATGGAGAAACATTTGGAAAAATGTATTTTCCTAAAAGGAGATTATATTGAAAAATAAAAATAAAAATACTTACGTATAAGTTGCTTTTCTATCTATTTTAGGACTTGCTGAATGACCCGCGGTTATATATATATATATATATTGAGAATCTGTAAAGTAGCAGTAATAAGATTATAACACTCAAAGAGAATTATTTTCAACAATGTTGGCAGCACTGCGTTTAGGACCAAATTCTTGGGAGTAGAATATGCTCCCCTTTGCCTCAGTCGATTGAAAAATTTTGTTGAGTGAATGTTTTGACAACGAATTCTGCCATTTGCAACTTGAGGTGTGTAATCCAATTTCTTTCCACAGATGGAAATGTACCGTTTAAGACTTTTATCAAAGTAATCATGAGCCATAATAATGGTGCAATGAATTCTAATATTCGTAGAAAAATTTCAAAATCGTTCTTTAGATCCGAAAATTCCTAAGCTTTTCCTTTTGGGACCGTAAAGAAGAGATTCTCCTTATTGAATTTTGTTCCCCCCCCGAGGGGGAAGATCAATTAATTCCGAGTGTACTGAAAACCTTATGAAAAGTATGAAGGACAATGCAGAACAAAAGAAGAGGAATTTAAATGCGTAAAGAATGTTTGTTGTAGGACAATGCTAATCCCCACACAGTAAACATCCCGAAAGAATCATTCGTTTAAGAATAATCAATCATTCTTCTCACAGCCATGATGATATAGTACCAGCCGATTTTCATCCTTTCGCCTTCTAAAGTCATTTATGGTTGGAAAAAAGTTTTCGACTGACAATGATGTCCAGAATGCCATCAAACATTGCGCGAAATAGGCGGCGAATGATTCTTTTAACAAAATTATAAGGAAACTCATTGCTCGGCTCAGAAAATGTATTGTGAAAGAAGGCCACTAAGGTGAAATATAGTGCTTAATACATGTGTATGAATTTATAAAAAAAAATTCAAAACTGTAAAACGATTACCCAAAATATTTAATAAATTGTTTACTCTTACATTCTTGACATACCTCACTCGTTGAGAAAGAGAATTAAAAAGTACTTATGCTTGAATACAGCTAGCGTCGCTAAGATAGACTAGAGTTTTAAAATAAACGAATGTGACACTGATTCATACGTTAGTATGAATGTAACAGCAATTTGATTCCATATTGAGTTATCATCGTTATTTTGTGTCAAATTGTCATTGTCGAAGAGACATGTGTTCCACATTATACATCTGAAAACAAGGAACAACAAAAACAAGTCTTATTGGACGTGGTTATGGCAAATCCATTTTGGGATACAAAGGACGTCATAGTTATGGATTTCTTAGAAAAATGAAAAATGATCATTAGAGAATACTACAGGGAATTACCACATTCCCATTTCTAATATTAGTAATTTTTAACTGCCCTCGTATACATGTGGTGGATAAAATAATGGAAACAAATGGAACCTGAACTATTATTAGTAATAATATGGGATTGGTCTTCTATGATCCATGTGGACAGTAGCAATTTGACGCGGGAAAGATTTACATAGATCTCTCACATAAAAAAATTACTATCGGATTAGTATCTTATACTAATCCGCCTGTAAATTTCTGCTGGTGATGAAATGTGTAGGATATCATGAATTCATTAGTTGTTCAAAATATTCTAATAAAGGTTCAGTGAGAGATGTTATGGTTTGTGATACAGTAAATGGCCTAAAAAACTGCTTCTTTATCAATACAATTGTTTCACTCTATCCTCATGTTCATTAAGCCAACCTTGAATGCATTTTGTTGCATGAACGGGAACATTAGCTCTCTGAAACAAAGGGAAATTATCAGCGATTATTGTTTACATCATTGGATGAACCCGATCCTGGAGTACGTTCAAATTGATTTATGCTTTTGAACAGTTCATCAGAATGACTATCAGACCTAAAGCAGCCTCCAACATTATCAAAGATCCTCCTCCATGCCTTACAGTTGAAACCAAGCAGTCAGATCGGAATGTTTCTGCTGAGTTTCGCCAAACATACCTTTCATGAGGTGAGAAATATAGAGAAAAGCAATTCTTTAGACCAAACTACAACTTTCTGGGAATTAAAATTCCAGTTTAGATTATTTCTGCTCATCTATATATGCACTTTACCACTGACGCCAATTGTGATAAATTTGCGCTTTGAAACACGGTCATAAATCTCTAATTTGTGAAGCCCCTGACGAGCTGTTTTGTATGAAATGAGATCTTCTCAACCCATTCTGAATAGGCTATTTGCTCAGCTGTAGGTTTAAGTTTTTAGTTATTCATTCGTGCTCACTGATCTCTGACAACTTCTTTATCGTTCATATTTTATAGGTTTAGAAGTAACGCATTGTCTCGTGCCATATCCATATTTTTCACTGTTTCAGGCAATAAATCCCCCTATTATAACAGAATCAATAACCATTCATTTCTGCAAATAACTGACATCTGACAATTTCATATGTTACACAACTAATATTTTATCTGTAACTGTATCATTCATAGTAGGTAGTTGATTTCTGGCCCTATTTGTACGCATATCAAATAGTGAGATTTACTTCTCTCTAATCTCTTGAACAAAGACTTATTTTATGTAATATAGCGAATATATTTTTGTTTAATATTCTTATACAAAAAAGTAGCAAGTTTATCTTCTACTTTAAATATGATTCAATTTCTGAGTAAAGTCTTCTTATTTGAAGTGAATGAAATCACAATTAATCTCTTTTGATGTTAGAATAGTCAAATGGCCAATTCGCCAGCTTCATAGCCGTCAAGTCGTAACTCTTCCATCGACCCTAAGATGAATAACGGAAGCGTCTACAGGTTAAGCCGAATAAGGTATCAAAATTATCAGATCTAGAATATGAAAATTTGAAGGTCCAGTTAACATCATCAATTGTTCTTGCTAACCGATTGTAATTCAAGATTATGTCATCTTTTATGCAGCCTTTGTAATGAAGTAAATCAAGAAAAATCATATTTCAGACAGTCATTAAAAAATTTTAATACTGATTTTCTTGGTTGTATATGATAGCTCATTCATATTAAATTGCGTATAAAATATGGGAAGGCACAGACACATATTTAAAAATTGGATTGTCATTTTAATTCAAAATAAATGAACTTCTATACTGAAAAAGTTGAAAAAAAATACAAAATTCACACAAGAAAACAATTTCATTAATTCAAATTCATTAATATTTTTAGACTTTTTCTCTTGATTTTATGTTATAATATGTGAGTAACTACGCTGTTGGATAACAATGTTTTAAAACAACTAAAATAATACAAAACAAATTGTAAATTTCTTGCAGTATTTTTATTTCAAAATTTTGCAATATTACTAATAAGTATAAGGAGGAAAGAATTCAAATAAGTTCAAATAAGTACCAAAATTAAAGATTCAACAGCTATCTCGTAAATAATGTAAAAGGAATTGTTAAATAATACAAGGCAGGCAAACAAATGTTAAGTTCCGTTAAGGAATGTAGTTAGTCATTGAACAGAATGTTGTGAATGCCTTATTAAATTATTATTTTGTAAGGTACTTAAATATTTTAGCAAAGATAGGTGTCCACACGGAATTAAAAACAAAAATATTGATAATAAACAACTATTTTAGCTAGAAAAAGTATTCGAAAAAAATTAATACATATAATTTCCTAAGCATACAAATTAAATTATGGAATGAAATATTAATTTGGAGGGAAATGGTGCTTTGTGTAATTTGCATATTGGTGTACATATCCTAAATAGCAATTTATAAAGTAAGTATTTGATTTCAAAACCTGAAGGTTAAATAGCATTTGAAAATGTAACTAATGGCTCTAAAAAGAGTTTATCAATTCCTTTATTATACAATCCCGTTTGAAATCATATCAGTTCAAATACGGCTCTACATGCCAACCATCACCTTACTCCAAAAGATCAACAGATTGATTAACAATCAGATTCAACAGCGTGACGCAAATAATTCGAATTCAGATGTGAAATGTGTTGTGAAATTTTGCCTTATTAAGACCGCTAACTTCGTAACATTACATCAATAAACAAGTCTCTTTAAATAGTTATGTAACCAAAAACCATACTGCGTGAAATCTAAGGACCGAGGTGGCGAATCAGCTAATCGCACTTTCCTCGGTAAATGTTTAATACATTGGGATTTGCACAAATATTAGATGTGATATTATCCGAATTAACTACAATGCTTATTCATTTAATTTTCACAGGTTCTTCCACGCCTAGCTCCTGCTCATTGTCTTTTATATAAGTAGTAATTGTTTAATGGATTCTCCAGTATGTAAATTACATGTATTTTAACTCCATTTCCGACAAACAATTTCGATATGAACTTACTTACATTGCTTTTACTTCAAAGCTCAAACCCACGTAGTTAGAAAGTATGTACGATAAATGTGATTGTCACTCACTGAGTAGTGTTTTCCGGAGAGTGGTCAAAATACCTGTTTAATTTTGATCACCCGTGTAGTTATAATATAAATATTGTTTAGTGAAAATTCTAATCTGTTTGCGACTCTTTACACATGCTTTGTGTAAGCATTGAAATAAGAATCCAAATTAACATATTCTCATTATTTACAAATTATAAGACGTATTCATATTCTCTCTTATTCGTCACATATACATTCAAACCAGGGAGAGACAGTAAAACCTGTTTGGTGTCAAAGCGCAGAGCTCCGACCATAATCTTTTTTCAGACTGAAAAATTTCAGTACTTTTTTTAAATATTAATCATGTAATTGATGAATTATTTAATACATGTGTTCTGGATTAATAGCGCGCACGCACGCACACACACACACACACACACACACACATATATATATATATATATATATACATATATCATGCTTTACTGTGACATTGGGCTATTCACGATTTGTTCTGCAATAACCTTGGAAACGTTTTAGTAAATTGAGAAAATCGTATAAAATTATAATTTCTTCCCAATTCAAACGAAACGTGATTAGGTAAATTTGAAGAAGATAAGAAGTGCAGCGAAATGAATGAGAGATAATGATATATAAATGAAATAGAATTGAAGGAAAGAGAAGGGATATATAGGATAGCGACAGACTGATAGTTATTACTAAATTGCATTGAAGCCTCTGAATGAATCTTTTGAACTGAAGTAACTCAGAGGCTTAAAGTCTAAGCACTAAGAAATGTGATTGTACTGTTGGCTTGAAGTGTTTGAATCAGAACGAGTGATTTGGTAAGCTAAGACTTTTAAGTAAGCTTTGGTAAGACTTTTTTTTTATTAAATCATAATCAAGGATTGATGAGTTAAAGGGAATTAGAGAGAGAGAGAGCTTATCTATTCCTTAGTGATTTAAATAATTTGTCTTTCTCTTACGTATCTTCACCTGAAGTTTAGTAATTAGCGACAATTTAATTAGACCGAAAGATGCCGGTAGAATTAAATAATGAAAGAAGGGCGTCATAGTACGCTTAAAATATTAAAATTTTGCAACAAACCTATAATTTTTCCCTTAATATTAGGTGATAATTAAGATGTTAATCCATTTATCATTAGTGTTACAGGAAACGAAATACGAGTGTGAACCATATTTTACCCATAGAAAAATTAACGAATTAAAATAGAAATTATTAGCATAATATAAAATTTGCTGTTCTGCGTCTGTTATGAAATAGAAATGTGACTTGACTTAGGGATATTTTTCTATAATTTTTTCCATATTTTTGAATGTATTATTTAATTTCTATCAAGATAACATTGATTGAAAAAACACGTGAGGTGAGAAAACGTGCCCATTCATTTTTCTAATACTTCCTTAAAATAGTAAGTACAATCTTAAGAATCATTATTTGTCTCGAAAGAACAAAGCAACCAAAAGGTCATAACACGACTAAGCCTAAACTACAAGATTAAATTGCACACGTGTCATTTATTTCTAATATTTTTAAAATAAGACTATTATCACTTAAACATGCTCCTATAATCATCACAATCAAGACTTGACCTCTTAGGTGATGTTATCTAAGGTCCTTTTTTTTTTTTTTTTTTTTTTTTTTTAAAAAAAAAAAATTAATTAGAAAAAAAAAAAAAAAATTTCTGGAAAAGATATAATTTTATCCATCGAGGCTACCATAAAGGATTAACTGGGAAAGATACAAATGCTGAACTCTTTAATTTTTGCAGAACCTTCATACAATTTGGTACACAAAGGAAGTCTTTAATGAATTTAAATTTTGCCAGATTGTTTTGTTAAAAATATGCTTGTCTTGAGATATTAAGACATTTCATGTTTTTTTAATAATTATTAAATTAATAAATCATTAAATGCTCGATAAAAATATCTTTCACAAAAATCATATTATACTTAAACAACCAGAAATAATCTTGTTTGATCAAAACGTCTATCCATATCTGGCTTTTAAATTTCATTTTGGATTCGCATTGGAAACTCTACAGTGGGAAAAGTCCAAAATCCTCCCTCTACTGAATCGTAATGTTTAAATGGTATTAAACAATGTGAAATTAAATACTGAAGATAAAACTGTAATTTTTCGTTAGTCTGTCACAATGAAATAAAATAAACGTTTCATCAAATAATTTCTTAACACATAAGTTTCATTCACGTTAAAATGAAATAAAATACAAATTTTTTATTGCCAATAAATTTAGTATATCATACAAAAAGAATATTATTTTTGGTGTATTTAATGTTCTTGCATTTTATTTTAGTGTAATTATTTGTAAAATTAAACTAGGTACAAAAGCAAAACCATAAATTAAAATATCCAATAGAACAAAACTGTACTTTCAGGAAGGTGACATTCCCACAAGTACAATTTTCAGTTCTTATAACCGGAGCCAATAAGCATCAATAGAGTTATAAATTATGTAAGCAGTCTACATATTGAAAATTTTCTAAAAAATGTTAATCTTTTAATTCTATAACATTCATCATGTAAAATTTAATCTTTTTAATCAATACCAACTGTATAGACCTTTTCTTATTTATTTAACATTTTGGAAGTAATTGGTGACTTTACTCAAACGTACCAATGCTCGTAAAATGAAGTGCACGTTCTAGATACATATTTGCTTAATATTTAGCTGAAAATTTAGTTTATTCAAAATAAATATATATGAATGTTCCGATCTCTCTTGTATTCCTAGAGTTTTCATCTTTATCTTCACGTAACCTTGAAATTAAACAAATGACACGCCAATCTTTCATTTGATAAATCTGCGTTTAGTGAAAACTTTGACCTTCATGCGAAAGTCAAAATTAGTTCAAAACCACATTTATCAATTGCCAGCTAATCAAATCTTTATAAATTGTGAAACACCTATAATTACAATTCTTCTCCAACATATACATACGCGTAGAATATTACTTCTTTCCATATTTAATAAATTTGCTTTTTTTTCCTTTTTTGTTCCAAGTCTAAAGCTAAAAAAAAGTAATGTCATTTCTTTATTTATTTTGCTATTTGGCAAACCATTTTTTTTTTATTTTGCAGTGATTGACTCAATTGTCCAGTTTTCTGAGCAAGAAGGTTCAAAAGTTCAGAGTAATTGAGGAGGTTCTTTTTTATGCTGAAAAGTACGCCGTTTAGTGCGTAATCTTCAAAGTCACTTGGAAAGATGTGCAATTGACATGAGTTTTGGTGCAATTTCATGTTGGTTGACTTTTTTGAGATTTATTTTACTGTATCATACTTGTTCACTGTATTTTTTCGCTTTACTCTTTCAAAAAAAGCTGTAAATTTGAATTAGTGCCATACCAGCACAGTGTGATCAGATGCATCATTACTGCATCAAAGTAATTCTAAATTGCGACAGCTTCAAAGTAATGAATAACAAAGTTGAATTCAAGAATAAGGAGGGAAGAAGAGTACCGAAAAGAGCATGTATAATTCACTCAGGAGGATGGACAAAATGTTGGCTGAAATATCCTTAATGGCTGGTGTCTTTTTGGGAGTTTGCCTGTGATTTCCCAAATACTTTATAAAAAGCGTATTTACAAAACCAAGCTATCCTAAAACTCATAAGTAAAATAAGCTGAAAAAAGACAATCAGCAGTCTGGCAATTTACAAAATTAAAAAAAACAGTGATATCTGGTTAGCAGCTTATGCTTTGCATTTGAACTACCTTTGCGCGTACAGTGTATGTGTGGGTATGAGTGCCTCCATTCGGTGATAGTTTGTAACGAGTTTTCATTTGTTTTATCAACGTTTCATTGTTCGTTCCTTGATTTTAAACTGGAATGCTTATGAATAAACCGTGACTTATGTAAATTAATTTTACTGTATAAGAAAAGAGCTGACCAAGAGTATGAAATAAGGAGGTGGAGGAATCATTAAAGAGATTAGGCGTGTTAAAGTTCTGAGAGATCGAAGGTTAACGAAATTGTAGTACGCATGATACTGTTACAAAAGCAAATAAATGGGCGTCATATCACTGTTATAACTCAGTGAGTACAATATTATTCGTTACTAGGATCTAACTTTTCATTGTGAGATCAGTCAAATTTCCAGTATTCATCTTTGATAAAGGAGACGCGTGTTAGTTACCACTCTATATTCAAATATTAATTGTTTCGTAATCATTCTAAGAAAAGAGAAAAAGAAATTAGTTTTATTTCTCTTAACTGACTTCTATCTTGACTGAACATGCGTTGAGTTTCAATGGAACCATCGAAATGAAGCGGAAGCGGTACAAGTTATTATTTTCTTTCTGAACAATATTTTAATGACCCAAAATATATATTATCAATATAGATGAAAGATAATAAAATCATTTTTTGCTGGATATTGAGTATACCTAGAATATTGCTAATTTTTTAATAAAATTCAGCCTCTGTCGAATCTTTTTATTAATACACAAAGTGATTATGCCTGTCTTTCCAATACTGATGAACTTTGAAAATAGTCCGCGATGAATAAATCGACGGAAACAAAGATGAACTATGCATATATTGACAGCGTAATCTTATGTATAGTGGAATGGAAAGATAGAACTTGGTGACTGAAAGAATTTGCAAAAAAACCGAGATTCGCTCCACGGGGTGTGTATAGTAAAATTATAAAATCTATTTATTGAAAATTCCCCAATGAATTCGTTTTTAGCCGTTAAATCGCACTATTTTTTAGAGATTGGTTTATGAAGGATGTGGATTTATATAATGAAGCAACAATCAACAATTAAACATTCAATTTCATATTAATTTGTTCTGGAACTAAAACTGTTGTTCCGTTATGTTTAACTGATATAAATAAATTCAAACTCATTAAAAGGTACATCTGTCGAGATGAGAAAAGTTAGGAAACAATTGTAACTGCAGGGAAAAGAACCGATGGGGTTTTTCTTTTTCAACCAAAAGCTAACACAAAAAAACTCTTTTTTAGTGTAAATATACCAAAAGATAAAATTAAAGAAAAAGTGTAAAGATAAAAATAATCATATAAGACAATTTCTAATTTGATGGAAACAAATTAAAAGCAAGGGATAGACACTCTAAATCAGTAGTAAAGTCTGTTAACTTATTAATAATATTTATATTGTATTTTTTCTTTCTTAATGATTATGCAATGCTACAATTTTCAAATAGCAACTATTGATTTTATTTTAAGCTTTAAGCAAAAGTCTGAAAATTAAAAAAAAGATACGCAAATGAAACTTATAAAAAAAATATTTTATGTAACATAGGTTTTTCCTGAAACCAATTGTAATCTTCATAATAAAAGGGTGCCCTGTAGACATCATTATGTTTTATATTTTTGCCAAAATTTTACATTTTCAGACATGGTTCACCAATTCTGTCAAAAACAAAACGAGTTGTGTTTGCATCATCATACGAAAAGAGTAAAATTAAAAAATACTTAAATTTGTGAGAGATAAAATGTTGTCAAATAAGTATATTAATAAGTTAAACATCGTCCAATATAATAAACGTGACAGAAAAAACATAACATAGAAAAAATGTTCTGCCTAATTAGCAAATTTGTTGTAATATATTCACATATTGATATTAAAATTTAAGATAATTCAGAAAAATAAGCAAGAATGCAATCTACCTAATACCAATTGTTTGTATTATTAGTGAGTTTGAAAATTTGAATATTTCCATGTCTTGGATAGATTTGCTTGAAAATAGATACAAGAAAGTATTTTTTAAATTCAACTTTGGAGATACCAAAATTCTTTGGCACGTTTTGCTTTCAAGAGCCAGAAAATAATCTCAGGCTAGAAGTGATTACACTAGATGCTTAGACGATTATTTTTTCAACTTTTAAACAGATGAAATCTCTGTTTTAGTTTTGTTTTTGCATTCTTTTTTAACATCATGCTTTTGGATATTTTTTTACTTATTTTGCCTTCTGCTCTACTCTGTAAGTTGCAAATGAGATTGCAACTATATCTCAACAGGTTTACATTCCTTGGATTTTGAGTCCTTAAGTATTACATTTGTAATGTAATATTGAAGGATATTTCTGAAGGGATTTTCCCAATCTCTCTTACGAAATTTTAGGATTTTATCGTTAGAATTAGCGAATGATAAAAGTAAAAGAAATATTTATCATTGCTTTCATAATATAATAAATGATAATAGTTGCTAATAAATGTTAAATGCATTATTTCTGGAATACGCAGAAGGGCTTATGCAAAACTTGAAAATACATAATTTCAATCTAAGTAAATGTAGATTCTGCATTGTTACTTTTTACCGAATGTCAGTTTGAAGAAAGAAAAAATTGATTTTCAAATGTATTATTCATCAATAGATGACAATTCTAACCTTTACATTACATCAATAGATGACAATTCTAACCTTTACATTAAAAAAAATATTTTCATACTAATTATCTCGAACAATAGCCACATAAAGATCATATACTTGATAGTGAAAATTTTATCATGTTATTTAATAATTTCCTTTGTTTCAAAAACATGCTTATTTTAATTAAGTCTGCAAAATTAGATTTGATTAATTCGTATTATTTTTATATTTCAAAAATATCTATGCAAAGTAAATTGAAAAAGTGCTTATTTAAAGTTTGATCTCAGTCATGAAGAAAAGTAAATTATGTGAAATCTGTTTGAATTGTTTCAAAGAAAAGAATATCATAAAATTGTTTGTCCATTCAAAAACTGAAAAAAAAACTTAAGAAGTAGAAACCATGTTTAATTTTACTTTAGTAGAATATGGTTCCGCACGATCAAGTACTTAAAGACTAATTTCAGTTGCCATATTTTTTTTTTCAAAAAGCTTTTTGTAACAGGAGTCAAACAAACTTATTGAAAATTTTAAAGAGCAATTTAAAATATATGTATTACTAAAAAGAATCGTCTTCATTTTCACTATCTAATATTTATTTGCTGAGAATCTTTATTATTACAACTTATTTGCTAAATTCTGTTTATAATCACTTATTATTATTAAATTCGTTTCCAGAAAAGTTTTAAGAAGAAAAGTTCTAGAAAAGGAATTTCTTAACAATCCGTCCTTATTCGTTAAATACAATTATTAATAAAATACTACTCCCGAGTATTTTAAGAAGTTTACTGAAATAAATTTCCATAGTTCCTTTAAGGTACATCACCTAAAAAAATCTTTTTCTATCAATTATGTGCTAATCATGATCCGTGAAAATAATTTTAAACGAAATTTTTCCGTAAATTCATTCAGAATTCGTTTATAACGTATGTCGAAACTTCTATATTTTCTGAAGTCGCAGTAAGACTTCCACATCAAAAATATCTGATGACAATCCTGAATGATTGATTGACCCAGACAAGGTTGAAAGGTAGGTAAGGTTCTTTGCTGAAATCATGTTGTTGAATTTCTACCTGGAGGGTCTTTTCAGAAAGGATCCTTTCTTTTCAAGACCTTGACTACAAGTATTTCATGCTGGTTGTTAGTTCTATAGACGTAACTAGAAATTTGAGTGCATCCCCATTTTAACTATCCGCACAAGCATTTTTGTTAGAATTTGAAATAAAGAAGCAGATTTTTTTTAAACTACAAAATTTTTATTTTTTTGCACTTGTATGTTTTTGTGTTCTTGTATTGTGTTTTTGTGTACTCATATTTATTTCTAGTTTTAAATGTATTAAAATGGCTACTGCTATTTTTGTAATCTGTTTACTCTTGCTTACAAATTCTATTTCCAAAAAAAATCCTGAGTGTTAATTTTGTGGATTTTTCCACCTTTTCAGGTATACAGAAAGTAAAGGGATTGCTGGGAGAACCTTATTTTGCTATTATTTTAGGTTTGATTGGTTTTGTTTTATTAACGTCGAACTAGAAACGAGGACTATTGGTAAAGGACCTCGTAATTTTAAACCTTGGTCAAGTGATGAGGACGACACTTGAGCTGCTCCCTCTCCTAACTTCCACATCACGTCAACAGAACTTTGGACCTCGACAGATTCAACGTGTATCAGCCCCAGCTACACGGTGGATCTTAAGTGGCCAAAAGACTCAAACCTACGACTCTACAAAAACTGCCGGACTCGAGTCCGCGACCATGACGACTAGGCTACCACATATTTTGGGGAGAAGTTACGGTTAAATAATTTATAAGATTCACAATCGTGTTACGTGGGCACTTGGTACTTGGGGATTTTCTCTTAATTGTATAAGACATGAGGATTTACAAATCTAATGAATTTAAAATTATGTGATTGTAATATTCCCTCGAGGCCAATTGTTTTCAGAAAACAACATATTTTATGCAAAAACTTGTCGAATGTTATGCTCATGGGCGCATATTCTTCCCAGAAATAAAGATAATGTATATGTTATTGACGATGCTTTATTTAAAATTATTCAATTCCACTTTTTATGATGTGGTTTATAAAAGTTAGCATTTTTGCTATAACTTTTAAATATTTATTTGAAATTTTGTTTTTTATTCTATATCTGAATAAGGAAAAAAAATTTAGAGCAAGTTTTAGTCTTGTCCTGTATAAAATTCGATATTCTTAAGTAGTGGGTAAGTATCATAAATTATTTAGAAAACAATTGTTTTACAACACGGAAATTTTTTTTTTCTGCCTTTAGCAAAAACGAGAATTAAGAAGCAATATTTAATTTTGAATACATTAAACGTAATAAAAAATACTAAATATTTAAAGCTACCTATTAAGTATTCTTAGATACTGAATTAGCAATATTTATGCGGAATATAGAATAAAATGTAAAAGTACTATTCATTTCTTTCAGTTTCTAATATAATTCACAACAAAGCTACTCTACTTCTGAAATATTACTAAGAAGGTGAAAAATTTAGCACCTTCATAACATTTTTATATCTTAGAAAAAATTATATGTTTAAATATTTTTGCTATTGAATAATCGACTATTTATGCGTAATTCTATGAAAATGTAAATGACACACAAATTTTTTTAAATGGTTGATTTAAAATATGTAATATAAGTCATAATTATCGTTTTGAAACATGTCCTTCAAATTTCAGAACATAGATTAACGTATCTTATCCTTTTTTTTATTTTCAATCTGTTATAATATTGCATTAAGCAGATTGAGTCACCGATAAGCACCGATTAGAAAAGAGGATTAATAGTTTGACAATTTATAAGGACAAAAAAGTCGAATTTACGTGTCCTTCAAAATACTAAATTCTTTACCTCTGAAAAAGTAAGCATAATGGATATTCTGATTTTATAATGTAAAAAAATAGTTTAATGTGATCTATATGTACTTTAATTATAATTATTTTGCTGTAAACAATATAGACATGTAACATAAAAACGATTGTATCAATTTTTACATGATACATTTGTATTATTATTATTATTATTGTGACTGAAAGAGCATAAAGAAATTCTATGACATAGAAATTGAAATAAAACTTACGCATTGAAATTAAATTGATAAATTGGGAGGACACTACGCAGCTTTTGACTTAATAGCAACAGGTTTTCAAAGTGGTTATTATACATGTCTAGACATCATGCATGTCTGACATTCAACTTTAACAGTTCATAACTTTTTATAGGAATCATAATGTTTTCATATTTAAAGTTCATGATTTGTCAGCATTTAATTCAGTAAAAGTACGTAACCGTCATTACTTGAGTTCCTTTTGTGGTATCATCATGTAATTATCATTTTGAGCTAGTCTCTTTCCTTCATACAGTTTTATTGACCGAGACTTTACCATACAATGTATTTCCAAAATCATATTCTTAGAAATAGAAAAATCAAAAGCGAAATGTACATCCTTTAAATCTCTTTCATAATTTAAAATAACAATTTAATTTTTACCATTTTTTATTAAATTAAGACTTTGACATTTAAGTTTTTACCAAATTCTGAAAAAAAATCCAAAACATTTTACAGGAAAATTACTCTTCACAGAATAGTAAATTATGTATTTGTTTCGTAAAATATAGTTATCTAATTAAAAATGTTAATGGAAATTTTTAAATTGTATATACATTTTGAGTACCTTCTATATTAAGGTTATGCTACTTTATAATCTTTTTGATAAAATATTGTATTTATATTACTTGAATCTAATTATAATTTATACATTAATACGCAAGGCAAATACACATAATAAAGTCCAAATTTAATGAAGAATAAACAGATAATTAGGAAATAATTCAGCTGACAATAATAATTAAACTAACAATAATTTCATAACATCAAACGGATTCAACACAACCTGAATATTTTGTTGTTATTACTGCAGACAAAAGTCAAAATTTATCCTTAATAATAAAATTCCTTCAAATATTCCTCTCTATTTCTCTTTTTCAATACTATAAACTTAAATCATTTTTAAAGACAATCATTTAACAACGATTATAAAATGGAAAAAACCAGTGTAAGTAATATGTTTTTTAAGAAAAGTACGGAAATAATAATCAATTATTCAATAATTTTAGAAAAGTCTTTCATAATGTTATATTAACTAACCGGTTTTTCAGCTAAAACATTTTTCTCATTGTTTCTCGATTCTCGGTTTCGATTAACTGCATTCCATTTTTAGTATAATAACTTTGAAACAACCACAAAACTACTTTAATGAATCTTATATTAATCTTACAGGAATTTCCATTTACTTCACTAAACATAAGGATGCTTGCTAACTATTCAAAGAGAATATTACATTTAACTGATTTGAAGCAGAGGTTACAATAATAATTACTGTCAAAAAAAATTTTAGATAAGTTATTATATTTAGAAAAAATGACATGGAGCATTTGCTTTATTAAATATACGAAGTTTACTTCAAGGAAGTATTTCTATTATTTCATCACATTCTTATACCTTTTAACTGACGTCAATTCTTTCTCGGTCACGAAATTAAGGGAGGTTTTTTTTTTTTGTTCAGTTTCCCTTTTGTTCTTGTTTTCTTTAAAAGTTTCACCATAAAGTTTAAACATTTTTTTACAATTGTTATAATATTTAACAATTAAATATTATAACAGCTGAAAATATTTTAAAATATAAATTTCCTTGTGTATATGTTATTGTTGATGTCCTTTCAACGGTTGTAAAGCTTTCAGATAAATACTCATGTGGATGAACCTACGTTGTTTATGAGTTTCATATTATCATTAATTTCCCATCTCTTTCACATAAAACAACAATTAAATGGAACAAAGGAACATTTTCGGAAAACACGTTCCATCACTAATTTCTCAAATTTTATTCATGATAAATATGTTATCGTATATCAATTTAGGAAACAAGAAGATTGATAACAATTTTTAATTCCTTATGCGATTCATGAAATAGAAGGAAACGAGTTTGTTTGAAATCAGATATTTCTAAGCCTGTCGAAAGCAGTTTATGTTGTTTGCTTTTCCATTGTTTCCACACAAAGATATTACAGTTGAGCATCTTCCCAAGTGAAAGGATTTTGTTTTTGTTTTTAAATGAGAATATTGACCTACGCATGAAAAGTCAATTCCGCTTGTTTCTGTCAAAGAAGTTTTTGCATTTGTAATTCTTAAGAAATTGTAACTTATAAGTGGAGTGCGAAATCTACTCATTTCATTCCCTGTGGGATGTACTTTCCATTTTTTCCTCCTCAGAAAACTTGATGCAATTTTGAATATAAACAATTGGATTTATCTTCTATTTCTTGAACGTGTTTTGGGAACCAAATAGAAATAACGGTTGCATATCAGTTCCATTGTAAGATTGCATTAGAATTACAGTAATTTAAAAACCACTCTTTCGCGACTTTTTCCATCTATTGAAGCAAAACAAAGAGAAAACTAAATGATTAAAGTGGAAAACATAAGCCCAAATTAAGGTTTGATACTGGTTCATATGTGAGTACGGATCTAGAAATTTCTGTTGGATAAGCATATTAATTAAACAACGCATTCGATTCAATAAATTATATTGAAAAACAGTTTCTATAAAATAAAATTATAAAATAATGATTTATGATGGATTAGTTACTTGTTTGTTCTAACCCATGAAATTATTATAATTTTGAGAGATGGAAATATCCTAAAAAGGACCATTAATTTGGATATAAAATAGTGTGTACTTTTGCCTTCTCCTTTTAAGCAATAAAACATAATACGAAACATTATGATTCTGAAACTAACCAGCATAATTAAATGTGAATTATTAAATACTAATTTCATGAAGAATTTTTTTTTTTAACTATCCATTTTTTTTAATCTATTTTTTTAATTCTCTTCTACTTTATAAAAAATTATTCATTATGAAAAACAGTTTGCCTCTCGTTAAACTGTTTTCTCTAACTTGCTTAAATTATGCTTATTCTTTATTAAATTTATAAAATAATTTATTTTATTATTAACTATATATTAAACAATGTATAATTAATGTGTAAATCAAAAGCACTCATTCATTACATTGATTTTCTCAAGAAAATAGTACTTTCATTTTTGAATAATGTATAACTTATTTTATGTGGGACTCGAGTATTACTGAATAGAGAAGAAACTCTCCTATTTCCATTTAATGCAATGGCGTTATATTTTAGATTGTTTTTCAAGAGGAATTTAATACAAGTCTCATTTGCTTTTTCCTGTTTTAGTATTGAATGAGATAAATTTTGATATTTTTACTTGAATTTTCTTGAACTTCGAATTATTTTTGATCCCCATATTTTTTTCTTTGTCAGTGCTTAACGGATTTCGATGCGTATTTCAATTTAAGTAATCTCTACAATTATTTTACTACGATGTTTGATTTGAGAACATCACCTTGTGAAAGAGTTGTAATATGTCTAAATTAACTTAAAGTATAATAGGAGACAGAGGAGATATATAGAAGAGTATGTCGAGTATTTTGAGAGAAGAAGGCATAGGAACCCTATAGAAGATAAAACAACAGCAAGAAGGTAGATAGAGCGCGACTACCTCAACCGGATCCCGTGCCTACAAGTTTATTTGAATAGGATCCACTTATTAAAATTTTATTTGAATCGGATTAATTTGTTCGAAAAATACTGTTGAAGACCTCAAGGTAAGTATATATCTTTATTATAGATCTTATATGAGAAGAGTAAAAGAACCAGTTCACATATATTAATGCATTTTGATTGAAAATTATTCAAAGACTTGAATAAACTAGTTACATATTTTGGACTGATCTTTATTGACTAATTATGTCTAATTCTCCTAGAGAAGTTATTTCGTCACAAGTGTATCATTTTACTAATTTTAAGATAACGTAGAGATTATAAATGTAAGTAATCTTTCCTGTAATATGCTTCAATAGAAGTGACTCACCTCATTGTTTCCTGTCGTTTTATTTTATATCATTCTATCTTTTATGAAAATTGAAATCAAGATTTTATAATGAACAGGTCATCTTATTAACATCACCATATCATTCCAAGATCAAAGAAGAATACATGTAATTAACTTTTTTTTTATCAAAAATACTAATGAAAAGTAACTAAAATACTATCAAGATGGTCCATGTTGAATCTTGTAAAAATATTAACTTGTTTTCAAAAGATTATTAATATTATTGAAATCTTCATTGCGATATGAAATATAATACTACTACTTCGGTAATTTTCTGATATATTGAATTCTAAAATATGATTTGTTCTTCAGTCGTGACACATTAAGGAAACTTTAAACAAATGAATCATAAATTTATCAGTGTACAAGAGAGGGGAAGAAGATACATCGGGGTTAGCGATTGACTCAATATACGTCCATCCACTCAAGGAAATAAGATCGAAGTGACAGAGTTATTTCCCTCTTTGTTTCTCCAAGGAATTTTAAGTAAGGATTATACAGATCACATGGTAATGGATGAAGGGATCTTAAGGTATTTTACATGGAGCCTGAGTGTCTAGTAGGGAATATCCCTTTATGTTCAAAGCATGGGAAATGCTTAACTAAGCATTATTGTAAATCACGAGATCGTCTTACTGTTTTTACAGATTGAAAAGACATCAATGAAAAATATAAATAGTCGTGTTAACAACTCATTTGATGTACTTAATGAATTAATCACATCTAGAAAATTAATAATGAATGTAGTAGTCTAATTTGTTGAAGTTACTGTGATCACATGTGCATAATCAGTTTCTGTTGTGATTCCCTTCACATTACTTCAAAGAGGACGGCTAAAATACAGCCGAGGTCTTTGAGAAAAATCAGTCGATATTTTCAATAAATACTCTCTGGATTTCTCCTTATTCCAGGTATTATTTCAGATCAATGTCGGGACGTCGAGCTAAAGTTATTAAATTACTATTTCAGGTTTTGCCAGTCAACAGAAAATTTTGTGTTCGGCAGTGTTGAAGAGGCATGCCACATTCATTAGACTCAAAATTTTCAAGGTCGAAAGAATTGATAAGCAAAAAAGAAAGATCTGATAAACGTCCGCGGTAATGGACTTATTCTTGAACTTCGTTAAAAATAATAAACAGCGTGAACCTAGCACCTTATCAATAAATCATTTTTGCATTGCAAATGTTAGGTGCAATGGCAAATAATACTTTATTTGCATAAATATGATCCATGTTGCAAAAATTATTTTTTGAAATATATTAGTATATGGTATTGAGGTATCTATTTATTTATCGCAACCTATCCAACCAAAGCAGGATCAATCAAACCTTTTTTCGCGTCGCGTACGCGTCGGTTCCACGACATCGCATTAAATTTTCCATCGGTATTAGAAATTACTACAACCTAGCTCTTAAAACATCTATGAAAAAACATTACATTACTTAATTTAAGAAATATACTCCAAAAAGAAATATCAGTGCAACTGTCATATGCTATGATAACGATCAAAGGAACTGAACCAGTAATTTTCGAAAATAATACGCTCGATTGTTATTTCTACCAGTAATTTTGCATGAGAATAAAGCAACGCAGGATGGAGAAATGATGTGTTGTACGGTATCCAAGCTGAATAATATAATAGTTAACGTTCATGAACAAATAATACGTAAAACCTTATTTATTTTCTGAAAGAGAACATAAGTTTTTCACCCATATCAAATTGTACATGCAAAAGGTTGCATTTCAGCTACGTAAAAGTTTTTCACAATTATACTGGGATACATCTGTAATATTTCTTGTAACACTACAAAATTTGTAATTTTTTTAGAAAAAACACTATAAGAATTTAGATGAAAATAGCTTAGGTATCTTAAAAGTGAAATATAAAACAAACAAAATATTTAATGCTTAACCCTAAAAATTGCTCTTTGTTACACTAGCATGACATAAAAAAAAAGATAAGCAACGTAAAAAAATTTGATTTTTGTGAACTAAAATAAAATAATAAATGTGTTTTGTTAACTAAATTTACTCCATTACCGCATTGTAGCATTATATAAGTTTATTTCATAAAGTTTGACTAATTTGCGTTTAATTATCAGAAATTACTTAACTCAAAGAAACATTTTTCAAAAATTTCACTAAACAAATCATTAATATCAGTCGAAATTGACCCCCGTATTACTCAACACATATTTGCATATTTAGGTGGAGGAAACATGTAAAAGTATTGCATTTATACTTTTGTAATTGTGAAATTTTCTACAGAAAATTTTTGAATTTTAAGCCGAGAATGCAAGAAGCACAATAATTAGCATTAATGGTATTCCCATTAAATTTCAAAAGTAATAAAAACTTGTAGAAAGATTGGAAGATTACAATGCAATGACAATTTCATTAAAAACATCATAATTTATTCAATACATTTTTCAAGTGACATCCAAGATATCAATAAACAAGGGTTTTATATCGATGAAAAATATGTAAAATTCTTCATACGATATAACTGCATGACTCCTCAAATTTTGTAATAAATTTTAATGATAGAGAATTCCGAAAGAGCATGTACTGGTTGAAAACAATTATTTTATCGAATGCTAAAGAATTTGGGATTTATTTCCACACCCATTTGTAACTAAGCAAGAAAAATTTAGATATGTTTTGCATGTCCTTAATTTATTCCAATTTATTGTAATTTATATCTTGGTTAAAGTTGGTGGTTTTCGATATTTTTGAAAATATAATTTCAGTAAGAAGAGAAATATCAACGATGCATTCATTAACTGAACAGTATGAAACATTGATATATTATTCCACCAGTCTACAATAAAAAATAACTTACAGCCTTACTCATCTTTTTTTTTTCCAAACATTTAGCTCTTTGGTATTAATTTTCAAAAATATATTAAATAAATGTTAAATATTTATTTTAAAGGATTTTCTTATACATACATACAGTTATTACCTATTTTATAATATCATTATTTAAAAAATGTATTTACAATACCATTAATTCAGAAGATGAATGAGATCAAAAAGTATAACTTTTCGGATACTTTCAAAACATAGTCAGTATGGATAGAAAGTATGTAAGAAACAGTATTTAATATTTAATTTAGTATCATTACGCCAAATTCACTGTATTTTGTTTGGCCATAAATTCAAATGCTTTTTATCAGAACCTTTTGTTTTGTTTCATCATTCCATCAAAGACATATCACGTTTCCCTCCTCAATTTTACATTTTATTCCATATATGGTTAATAGAATTGAATTCCGAGGATTCTTTACAGCATCAGGATAATTATAAGAGAATTATAAATGAAGATTTAGGATGATATTAATAGATCATTTTCACGCACGTGAAAAAAATAAAACGCATTTTGAAATATCAATTTTTAAGAGATATTTTGAATGTGTGTGTTCTTACACTGAGCCATACACTTTACAATAAAATCATATAAATTATACACTTATAAACAACCTCAAAACAATGTCCTCTACTTAACTTATAAAGTTTAACACTAGACATTTAAAATGACCATTTTTAGACTTGCTATCTCATAATAATGTGTGTGTCTGAGTGAAATATATAAAATTTTTATTCTTCATCAAATATTACACAATTCCAATGAGATAAATGTTTGCTTAATAGCCTTTAAGAAATTTTGTGCTATTGCCTTGCTTTTTCAACAAAAAAAAATGCTTGAAGTTCAAAAAAATGATGAATATTGTCTTTGAGTCAATTCAGATATAGAACTGAAAATTTCATGAAAAAATTATAGGACCAGTTTTTTTTTATCTTTCTTCTAATTTAATTATACATATTATAACAACAAATCGAATTCTCTACTTTATAAATGTCGAACGTTTTGTAGATAGTATGAAAATTTTATCTGCCCATTATTTATAAGAGCAAAACTAAAGTCGAATTCTTTACATGAATAAATTCCATTATATTTCAAATACTTTTAATACCTTAAAAATGTTATATAATTTAAATTCTTTATAACATTGTTTGACTAAATTCGAATTGTAAAACTTCCTAAAAATTTTGATGAAAAGTATGTATTACAAACTGCAGAGATTAATTAGACAATATATTTCTGTAAAACTTTTTTTTTTAAATTTCAAATATTTAAAGTATTCCATGAGGTTGTTTCAGCTCTTCTTGAATAAAAATACTACTTTAAAAATCGAATATACTTTAGCATTATTATCTGACATAGATATGGAAAGATATTCTAACATGTGAAAAAAAGTTTCAATTTTTTTTTTTGATATTTTAATACGTTTTGTGACAAGGGAACAATAAAAATACTAGCTATAACTACAAAAAATTATGCCATTATATATAGTTCTGAAGAAGTTTAACTCTTAAAACATCTATAGATGTACAACTGCAAATAAATCGCATTATGAATTTTAGTAAGATATGCAATATTTTATAAAAGGATAAAAAAAAATATCATATCATCCAAAAGAAAGGATATCAAATATTGCACAGCTTTAACTTCTTACAAAAGATATTATGGGGATTACAAGATAAGAAGAAAGTTACAGACATTAAACAATTATTGAAACAAGAAATCATGAGCAATGTACTAAAAAAACCTGAACAAAAAAAATCGTGATTTCTGATTCATATAAATTCCTGAGAATGACCTAAAGAGGTGTCTATAGAAAATATAATGTTCTTATTTTTCTTGAAAGATATAATTGCTGTAAAAAATGTTATTAACTGAAAGCACAGTGATTCAATTGAGAATTGTTTGATCAGCTGATTTCTTATGTATATAAAATACTGAAACAGGAATATGAAAATGCCAGATTTGGGAATGACTGAACTAAAATATTGTTCGATATTAAAATTACAAGAAAAAGTATTTGAAAAATGAGAGTTAAATTACGATAGGTTGCTTATTATACTAACAAATATGTTACGTGATTATAGTTTTCAAAATCATCAGAGTTTTCTTTCAAGTAAGAAAAGCAGGTAAATTATAGTAGTATGACTTCTGGAAATGTTTGATGGTAATAATAACAAGATGCCTGATGGATAATTATATAAACCAATTAAATGGAAATTTTAAATTCTTATTAGCTATAAACAGCAAAAATTTTACTTATTCTGTTAAAATGTTTTAAACCAAATGTGAAGTTATAATAAGCCTTACAAGTAATATGATTTCTGATAAAGCCTATAACATAAAGTAACTACTTTACTTTATCAAAGAAGATTGTATTAATTATTTATTACTAATTATATTTTAGAATTCACTTTAAGTAAACCTTATTGTTAAAACCATATTTAACTTTAGGTTTTCATATTTAGGTTTAATTAATTAATTTATAAAAGAAACCGAACACTGTGTACATAGAGACAATTATTGACCAGTTTAAGTAAGTTTTAAGCAATCTTGAACATGACCTACATTTGAAATGTGCCCTTAGAATTATTTTGAAGTTGTTTATTTTAATATTTAAAAAAATTGTCAGCGTGATAGATGGAGGAATAAGTTTAAAATTTTATTATTTTTACATCTAAAATAATTTGATAAAAAACTTTTTTATATTATTCATTATTTTGCAAAATCAATTTTACGGACTTTATACTTTTATTAAAAATGATTTCTTTTCATAAGAATGCTTAAAATTAAACGATAAATTTATGTAGTTCATAATTTCATGTCCTTTAGCTGTTTCATAGACTTTAGATATGTTTAGAAATTAGACTGTAAGTACTAGAAAAAAATATTCTTAGTGACATAGTGGTAATAAATATTATGTCATTTTGTTCTCTAATAATTGGCAAGTACATCACATTTTGACATGATATGTCAATTCCTATTTTTCCATTACTTTTCCTATTTACACAAAAAATATTTTACTTTTGAACAGGAGTGGAAAGTTTTATGTGTTTATAGATTAGTTTTACTGAGAGTGAATGTTTTCCTGTAAGAAATATAAGAAAATACTAATTTACTTCTTTCAGAGGTTTTGAAGCTTAAATTAATAGTTAGAATCGGAAGCAGTTGTAATTTTTACTTTCCAAAATAGAATTGTGAGCATGCGAATAAACAAATAAAATTATTTATACAAAAGGGCTTGGAAAGAAAGCAAATATAAATTTTGATTAAAATACAGTGTGCTTACCACAACTCTTTTCGAGAATTCAAGTCGCAATTTGCAGTTACAATACGACTTCTGTTTTTGCAAAACGAAGTTGTATTGTAACTGCAAATAAAAGGAATTCTCGTTATATTTAGTTACTGTATTTTGTCTTTTAATGTCTGATTAAACCATACTTTGCGCACGAAATAGTCATTCAGACAAAAAAATGTCATTTAACCTATTTTGTGTCTCAATATGAAATCTTTATTAAAAAGCTATTGAGCCTAATAATGATATTTATCCATAATTCGGGGTCTTACGAATAATACTTTATTCCATTATTCTTCTTCAAAGCGAGAAAAATAGGAATTTTAAATTTCCGCTTCGATTCTTTTACAGTGCATGTTATTTATATTAAATAATATTTGTCATAATCTACAAACGCAAGATTTACGTTTTTCTTTTTTGCTTAATTCAATATCTTATTTTTTAAAATGTGCATTCTAATTTTTGTAATAACGTTTTTTTTTTTTATTTAAGCTGTAAAGAACTTTGAGTGACCCAACTTAAAGCTACGGATCCTTCAAAATTAAGAAAAAACAGACTTCTATATTCCATCAACCAATATTATTTACCATTTGTCCTTCATCTCTGTCCTTAACCTTTTTAAAACAGAATGTTTCTATTCCTTCCAAAGAGTGATCTATTTAGTTAAGCATTTCCACCTGGAGGCAGAAGTTACATTTAAAAAAAGTTCTTACTTTACAGCTTTCTTTTTTTTTTCTTCGGAAACATCCTTTGCCTCAACTTTTGAAGGTCCTAACTATCTCTCACGCGACTTACGAAAGCAGCAACGTGATGAATCCCGAAGAGCCTAAAGGTGCAAATCTTGGGAAAGTGATTTCTTCCGATGCTTCAAGTGTCGGCAATGTTTTCTTCTAGAAACTCGTTACTGTCGTAACTGGGGCGTGCACCCTAGGGATGCAGGTCGGCAGACACAAAAGGATTAATTGCATTTTTGGTGGGCAACAAGGGTTTGTGTTTGTTGACTTCGTCGTTGGCTAACGGTCAGTAAAAAGGAAATACTTATT
>BMAW01096529.1:266094-410978 GCA_019974015.1 Nephila pilipes | reverse complement strand
ATATATATATATATATATATATATATATATATATATATATATATATATATATATATAATGAATTATTAAGATTTCATTTGAAACTTTTGATCACACTCATCAAATAACAGTGCAATAAGAGAAAATGTGAACAAGTCTGCTCTAAATTACAAAATATTTCTACGAAATAAAAAGTTTTACCTTGTCGCAAAAAAGTTGTTGCAGTAAAGATATTCTAAATTAAAATTAAAAATATCTTGTTTTAAAAATGTAGATTAATCAAGGTGACAGCAATTTGATTGTATATTCTGCTTACGAGTAGCTTTTTAAATAAGAAAACAGCGTAAGTGTCTTGTAATGCAATAAAAGTGAATTAATTAATATGTTATTCAAAAGAAAGTTCTGCTAATATATTTATGCGCATTTATTATTTCGTAAAATAATTTACTATATCATTTGCTAATCTTAATTTTTTTAATTCCTATTAACTAAAGTCAGCAGAATAGAAGAGTAGAAAGATAATTAGTTGAAAATGTACAATAAAATAAATATATGTAATTCCCTAAAATTTTAAATATAGCTACAAATTGATTAAAAATGCAATCTAATGATTTAAACTATGACTAACATAATATTAATATAAGCGAAGAGTATTTTTCTAAAAATTTGAATTCATTCAAAAAGCTGTATGTTTACTTCAGATCATGATTATCCATTCCTGATTCAGAAGATAGCTGGCTCCCTACTTCTATTTAGATAATTACCAAATCTATGAATAAAGTTAAAAGTGTTACTCGATTTTTCAAAAACGCGTAAGAAACCGTTACAAATGAAATTTTATTAGTGTTTCTTTTACATTCAATTCATTGTACTATATCTAGATTAATAAGTCGATCAGAATCAAGTCTAACTTTCAACAGCGACCTTAAACTCGAAAAGGTTGAGAGATAAACTATGAAATTCCCTTTGGAGAGAAGATAAATTTTATTTCTGAGAACAAAAAATCGAGAAATTCCATCACTAAAGAAGAATAGTAACAAACAGTAGTTATTTTTGACATTTGTTCCAGTTTCACTTCAAAGGAAACACTTGGTTTCTGAACTCTTTCTGGATGAAATGCTTTAAACTTGTAAATAAAGCTGTGATACAGAAGACCAGAAACGGGGAGTAAAAGCCCTTTATCTTCTTTTTTTCGTATCTGCCATAGTATTCTATGTATCGTGATTAATGTTAAAACCCTTTCTCGGTAAATTTTTTTGTTTGTTTTCGTAAAATGGTATTTGATCCCAATAGTGTTTATAGCTCCATTATGTATATGTTGCATTTTTCAGTAAGATTTTATGTTTAAGTACTAATCAATTATATTTTAAGTCATTTCAGATTGCTTAATTCCTCGTAGTTGTTCAAAAAAAGTTTTCCACAAATTAGAGCAAAATTTACGAGGCATCTTCTTTGATTTTTCTCAAATTAGGATTAAGATATATTTCAAACGAAATGTTTTATATGAATCAAGATATGTTTAGTAATTTCAATTTTCTTCAGACGATCTATTTTTTAATGGGAGTAATCTTCAATTCTATTTATTTTCAAGTGTATAAGGCGTGGCTATTAAATAACAAGACTGACACAATAAAACGTTTCATTTCAATATCATACATATTTACTTATTATCACCTTCAATATACAACCCTCCTCTATCCCTACAATAGTCCATACGAATTGCCTATTGTTCGAAACAGTTCTAGAAGTCTTCTCTTGTCTGCTCCTTCAGGACGAGTGCCGTTTTCTCTGCTCTTTCGAAGCTTCAACGACTCAAATCTTGTTCCTTTTAATGCAGATTTCGTCTTAGGAAACAGATAGAAGTTGCATGGCTCAAGATCCGACGAATACGGTGAATGATCCTAAACTGGGAGGATGCATTTGGCCAGAAATTTCTTGACAAACAATATGGAATGAGCCAGTGCGTTGCCTTGGTGGAAATATTTACTGTATGGATTCATTGCAATTCCTACAATCTCAGTAATCGCAAGAATACTTAATCGACTGTCAGATCGAACCAGATTACCGATTGATTTCGATATTGTCATACGTTTTTGTCGTGAGTCATCATCAACGTCTTCTCGGCCATCTTGAAAACGCTTAAACCATTAAAAAACACCTGCGTGGCATAAACAATCATTGCCGTACACATCTTTCAATAAATTATAAGTTTTAGTAACGGTTTTTTCAAGTTTCATGTGAAATTTCACAATAATTCGTTGCTCACTTATCACTTTTCCAGAGAAACAAAAAATAACTCTAAATCAAACGAAGGCTACGGCTATACGGATTTGCTTACAGAAAAGCACTACATTCGATAGAGGAGGCTTCACGCTAAACAGCTGTCGGTCACTGACATTTAGCGCACGCACACTTCCTCTTTAACAGCGTCAGTCTCGTTATTTATTAGCCATACCTCGTATGATATTTTGTGAATAAATTGCCAATGAGAACAGTGTATTAGGGCCACAGATCTATTTGTATACCTTTTTTCCCCAAATTAACGTATCTCAACCTCACTACCAAATATTGGCTTTTAGGTTCTTATACTCTCCTCCACCCCCATTTTGAAAAATATGCAATTTCCTAAATATATTATCTATTTTTCACGTAAGTCTTAATAACGTGTTTCATGATGATGGTCAAATTAATAAACAGAAACTATTTTGACATGCATTTAATGTTTTATAAATGTTAAATGTTTATGATAGGATAACCTTTAATTTTAATAACAAAAATATTTTTAAATATATATATATATATAAGAAATTTACAATAAAAGAATTTTGACTTTTATTACATTTTCAGAATTTTTGCTTAAGAACAATGAAATTTGAATGTTGGGTAGTTTTTATATTAAAATATGGTTCATTATTAGAAACAATACCTTAAACACTGATCTCAAATTACTTTGTGAGCATTGAATCAATTTTATAGATTTGTAAGATTCTTTGTTGCAAAGAAATATTAAAAATATTTTCTTCATTAATTTTTCAATTAAGTACAATTACAAAATCTATTAAGCTAGAATTTTATACCTCTTATTTTCAAAGGAAAATTTTATAATCTTTTTGTTTGAGTACAACTCAAGAAACGAGTTTTTTAAATGTATAACAACTGATCTGAATATTGATGTCCTATAACAATTGTAAGTTTCTCCAATCTTTTAACCTTGCCATAAAAAGACATTAATTATAATACTTTGTTGTTATTTTATGACCTTGAAATTTTGGTGATAACGCATTTTTATTAAAAATTCTCAAATTTTGAGATGGGTTGCACAATTGTTTTATAAAAATGAATATTTTGAATATAAAGTGCAGACACAAGTTACTAGAAGCAATATTGTGCAAAAAAATTAAAAATTGGAAGTTTTTTGTAATGAAGATATTGATAAAAAAAAAAATTACACAAAACATACAAATTAATTTCAAATTGTGAAAAATTGATATTACAAAGATTGTGAAACAACAATTTTTCCAAAATATAGAACTAATCTAGCGTTGATTTGTTTGTCATGATATGAATATGTATAACGTCAAATTTAAAAAATAATAATTATGACTTTTTGATATATCAGTAATAAAAAAAATTTAAATTCTCAAGCAGAAATATCTTTTAAATGAGCTATAACTGATTACATACCATTAAAAATGGTGATTCAAGTTAATTTCTTTATTGCATTTACGAGTTTGATCTCAATTTAGAAAGAGCACATATTATCGATATACACAGTAATTTATATCCTACATACGAGTATAACGGATAGAGACTGTTTGTGGACGGCTTCTACTATTTTTTGATTCATCAAAAGATTTTTTTTTAATGTCATTATATTATTTTTACCATGTTTAAACCGCTTTTTACGTTTGAAATTCTACATTATGAAAACTTTTTTTACAATATGTAAAAAAGTGAAAGAGAATTGAAGAATAATCGGAGTTCTAAATAATTGGAAGTAAATGTTTTTCCCAAAACATAGCATCTCATGCAAAAACATCAGTAAGAGCTGTAGTTAAATATAATGTTAAAGATACAATCTCATGCACATATATCAGTAAAAGTGTGAGGTAAACTCTCTCTTCCCTCAGTGTGGGGAGGTCGGAAGGAAGAGTCGACATGTTCTAAACACTTATTTTATTTACTGCTCCGCTAGATGTACGCTAGATGTATATCCTATCTCCCCCCCTTAACCTTAAAGCTTATTATATATATATCAGTCTTAATTTGCATGATCACGCTCCTTCTTTGGAAGAAGCTTTGTAATAAAAATAATTTTTAAGAACCGAAAATTCCCCAAGAGAATTGTTAGTGAAAAGAACGCGGATAGAACCGTCACAAAAGCTCTAGTTAAATCTAATATTAAATATGCAATCTCATTTATAAATATTAGCAAAAGGTTTAATTAAATCTTAATTTAAGGTAGCAATATTTGTATTAATTTATTAATCTGAATTTATTGATATTTCAAGTATATCGAACGCCCACTTCCGATAATTAGTTTACATTTATAACATCAAATTGTGAATCAATTTAAGAGTAATTTTTGCAATATTAAATCATCATTAAAAAGAAAAACTTGGAAGATGAAAATGTTTTTCTAATACAAAATGATTTCCAAATATAAAAACAAATTTTCATTCTGTTAAGAAATAATTCCATTCTGTTGTTATTAAAGTATTATTACTCAATGAAACATTCATGCTTACAACTAATGAATGATCTATACTGATTTAGAGGACATGCACCAGATATTGATTTCTAAAACGATACAACCTTAATGATACGATTTCGTAAGAAATATGTTTTTTGCTATTCGAATCACTAATCCATGCAGTCTAATGAGAAAAAAATACAAACTTCTAAAAAAAATAATAATAGAAATATAAGAGTTTTGTATATTCATTATTTTAAGGAAATTAAAATAATTAATGCTTTGGAGAACATATTTTTAATAGAAAAAGTTATCTCCATCATATTATAGAAATTTTTTTAATGGAATATAATTTTACTGAATAACAATTTAAATAAAATTATTTTCATATTGCATCGATGTTATATATTTTGAAAAAATATACATCTTGCGACTTAGGACTTAATAAATATATTCCACTGAAAAATATTAATGGGGAAAAGAATAAAGTGAATTCAATAAAGGAAAATAAAGAAAATTCAGTAAATATGTAATAACCAAACTGTGATTTTCATTACATCTGTTACATTTTAAGTTTAAGTAATTCTCTTTGTAATTTATTCAAAAACCAGTTAAAAACACAGCTGGATTGATTCTAAGAGGTTTTCACGGGGAGCTATACTTTGAGACCTTACAGATTTAACTCGCCATATTGTAAAAAACACGTATTCCGCACAACTTGTATATAAACTCGCATGTCTTCTGAAATCAAGTATTATGCTTCATAAACACTTTTCTTTGCAATTTATCTCAAATCGAAGGCGGGAGGAGGCTTAAATTTCCTCCTTTTTGAACAATTTGTAATTTTGAGTTTCGATCGATAGACAACACATCTCATTAAATGACCATCTGCTATTTAAGGGCTGAAAATACCTTTTAAAAAACTTGGACTCAAAAAAACCATCTTATATTTTAAGAGTTATTAGATGCTTGAATAATTTATTTAACTGCTGCACATTATTTGGAAATGTTTAAATTTTTAAAAAAAATAATAAACAATTTATGAAATTTGTTTTACTTAGTACATCCAAAATTATTCATTATTTTCTCAACATGACACAGAAATTAAACATCTGTAGGTAATTGCATTCGCTATTTAAGGTGTGTCTTTTTTGATATGTGCTTTTCAGCTTTTTATCATGCACTCCCTACCCTTTCTTGACTCTAAAACGAATATTCATTTCACATACACACTCTCTCCCTCATATATATATATATGTGTGTGTGTGTGTGTGTGTGTGTGAGAGAGAGAGAGAGAGAGAGAGAGAGAGAGAGAGAGAGATTAAATAACGAGAATAACGCTGTTATAGAAGAAGTGTGTATGCGCTAAACGTCAGTGACCGATAGTTGTTTAGAGTGAAGCCTTTTCTTTCAAATGCAGTGCGTTTCTGTAAACAAATCAGTATAGTCGTACTGATTAGTTTAGAGTTATTTTTTGTTTCACTGGAAAAATGATAAGTGAACAACGAAATATTGTGAAATTTCACATGAAACTTGGAAAAGTCGCTTTTGAAACAAAGAAGTGTGTGGCAATGATTGCTTATGACGTGCACGTGTTTTGATTTTGAATGGTTTAAGCGTTTTCAAGATGGCCGAGAAGAGGCTGAGGTTGATTCATGCCCGGGTCAACCTCCTATGTCAAAAACAGATGACCATATGGTAAAAAATATGTGATGTAGTTCGATCTGATCATCGGTTAAGTATTCGTGTCAAATAATCTCTACGGAATATTTTACATAACAATTTTAACATGCAAAAAGTGTGTGCCAAAATGGTGCCTAAAATTCTCGTGTTTGAACAATAAGAAGCTCGCAAAATTGTTTGCATTGACACTTTGAATGCCACCGAAAATGAGCCAAATTTATGGGAAAGGATAATAACGTGGGAAGAATCTTTGTTTTTAACTTATGATCCTGAAATGAAGCTCCAATCCATGAACTGGAAAGGCCCAACTTCACCGATAGACAAAAAGTTCCAATGAGCAAATCGAAAATCAAAGCGAAGATGATAGGATTTTTTTTCGATATTCACACATGAGATTGTGTACATTCACTCAGTTCCTGAAGGCCAAACTATTGATCAACATTTCTACCTTCAAGTTCTTGCTGAGCTCCGTGAAAGAATAAGGAAAGAACTACCCGAATTAAGGAAAGATAAGTCATTCAGCATTGTCTGTGAAGACGTTTCTAGCCAAGTACAGCATCCCAGTGTTAGCCCATCCCCCTTATTCCCCGTATCTTGCGACATTCGATTTCTATTTGTTTCTTACAGTGGAATCTGTATTAAAAGAACAAGATCTGAGTCTGTTAAAGCCGTGAAAGAAAAAGTGACATGCGTTCTGAAAGAACTGACAGAATAAGACTTCCAACACGGTTTCCAACAAAGGAAGTTTCACATACAGGATTGTAGGGATGGGGAATGGGTGCATTTTGAAGGTAATAATGCGTAAATATGTATGAGATCAAAATAAAATGTTTAATGGATAATTTCTATATTCTTTTGTCAATATTTTTTCCTCAGATCAGATCAGAATCCTTAAATTAACGAATAAGGATTAAATGAATGAAATTAGCTAATTACATTTTGCATGAAATATTTACTGAAGAAAGTTCAATTTGTGATATACTTTGTATTCAATAACATAATTGACAAAAAAAAGTAAATAAAATTCAAATCATACACTTTTTTTGCCTTCAGGGCCGCGGTAGCCTAGAGGTCAAGGTCGTGGACTCGCCACCGGAGGTTTTCGTTCAGTCGCGGGTTTGATCCTTGCCCGCTAAAGACCCGCCGTGTAGCCGGGGCTGATGCACGGTAAATCTGTTCGGGGCACAAAGTCCTCCCATTGGCGTGGTGTGGATGTTAGGAGAGGGGGTACCAACTCAGGTGTCATCCTCGTCACTTGACCGTGGTTCAAAATTACGAGGTCCCTCGCCAATAGCCCTCGTGTTCCTTCTAGTATGACATTAATAAAAAAAAACTAAAATAAATTAAACTCTTCTTCAGGTGAGTATGGACCTCCCTCACTCGAGTCACCTTAATGATTGTTTTCATGAACTATATGGTCTTTTTTAAACACAGGTGATCATTCTCTAATTTCGACCCTCCTCCTTTTCAATCTTTTCTTAATATTTTGTTCTATTTTTTAAAATGCCTAGATTACCGTTTAGTCTTGTTTAGCTCATCACATCTATATCTGGTTCTTGCTCCATTAAACTTCATCATCACTCTCTCGCATTTTTTGTAATATAAAATGATTATTTTTCGAATTGTTGTAATTGCATTTCTTCATTATTAATATTTCTAATTCTGATAAGGAAAAAAAAAAGTAGGAATTATTTATATTAAAGATATTTATATGGACAAGATTTAATTATGATGATAAAGGTATAGACTAGATTTAACTTTGTGGGTCGAAATTGCAATTTCTTAAATCGTTTAATTAGTAAGTAACTAGTAATTCAAATTGGGAGCATTCCTTTTCAATAGGTCGTGAAACAGAAAGAAATTATGTCATCATCACATTCAAATAAAATATATCGTTTCGATTATCTAATTATCAGAATAACTACTCAAGTTCTTACGCTGAAATACTATCTAGTTCTTTTCGTTATAGAATAACAATTAAAACTAAAAGTAATAGCATTCAAATAAATCTTGATCAATAGGAAAAAAAGACAGGACCTTACCTGAAGAATCGTTCTATATTCCGTTAAATCTCGTGCATTAGACACGTGCTACTGAAATCGACAGCACGTGCACTTTTTTGTATTGAGATCAAATACGTGAAGAGGAAAAAGGAATTTATCTGAACCACTGGCTGTATTTAAATCTATGTCTTGTGAAAGCTACCATAACGTGTTTTTCTGCATAGGAGATACTTAAACTTTCCTTTTTTCCAAAGAATAATGTATTTTTGTTAAGGTTAGGAAAAATCTCTGCATTGCCGTTTTCTAACGTAGAAGATAGAAAAACATCATTGTAAAATTATTGTCATTTGCAATAAAGTAAATATGACTTTTACTATGTGTTTGTACTTGTTCTTTAAAGCTATTGAAAATTAATGTTCTTTTTATACATAAAATAACTTATATTGCTGATTCAAAAGTAATTTCGAGCATTCAATCCAGTATCACTTATTACTTTTAAGAAATGAAATGAAAGCAGAAATAACCACGGAAATATTAAATGTATAACTACAAAATAATATGTTAATTGTTCAAATTTTCATACTTACGACTAAAACATTTATAATTGCAAAACATAAGGTGTTCAATACATTTCATACATTTATGTATATTGTAAATCTAAGTAATATAATGAACGTATGCGTCATGAATTTCCCATTTTATTTTTAACATTTAAGAAGTCTATTTTTTACTAACAAGAAATATATGAAGAGCTATGAAAAGTAATTAATTTTTTAAGATATAAATAAATGTGTTTATTCATTTGTTTATCAAAAATACAGTAAACAATTTCTACTATTAAATATATGCTCATTTACTTCCAAAACTGAAATGATGATTAAAATCAAAAGCTAAAAGGTTAAAAAGGATATTTTCTGAACTGATATCCCTCAATTTTGTGAACTGACAGTTTCCTAAAAAAATTTCATAGTAATTTAAAAATTAATATATTAAAATCACAGCGTAAGAATATTCACATTACTTATGTGAAACATTGACAAACAACTTACAGATCTAGTACGATTAATACTATGCTCTATAACTGAAATTTCTCTGTGAGAGATCTTTATCATTTAATATAATTTTCTTCCTTGTGATTTGTTATTTCAAGTAACTTTTTTTACTCACACATTTTTTTCTGTTCATAATGGACATTCCTCATAAAGTCCCCCCCTTCTCTCTCTTTCTCCCTCTCTCTTTAATGATAGGTTTTAACAATGCTTTAGGGCATCTTTCTGAATCCGAATCCTTTATTTATCCCTCTTTTTACTTTTGATTTAATAAACAATAACAATTATAATTTGAGGAAACTGTCTAATAAATAATGAGTTGTCCATGAAACACTTCCCTAAGACAATGAGAGTATTATTGATAAAAAAAAGTATGAACGTAAGTTAAAACTCGTTTTAGTGGTATTTATTAGAAATTGTTTAAACGGTGCGACCGTAGAATGGTGTGCTTTATTTTAAATCGTATATTTTAAAAACATTCACTCATCCTTGAGTTTTGATTAGTGTCTGAAAAATTTACTGAAGGAAGTTTCCAACTTAAAAATACAGTTTTTGAGAGTTTCCCATAAAACTTAAATTTTCATGTATATATTTCTTTTTCTAACTTAAAATAATATAAGTTCTGTCCCTGAAAAAATGTTTTTCTGTTAAATGTAGATGTTTTCTTGCCGACGAGGTCATGATTAATAATAAAAGTTAATGAATATTTATGTTAAAGATAGCTTATGCGAGCTACAAAGATTAGGTTATTTTAAAGAGGGAAATAATTCAGTATATATATATATATATATATATATATATATATATATATAACATATTTTAATTGTGAAATTCCAACCTTAATTACAAATAAGAATAAAGTATGTGGCTTATTATTTAATAATATACATATTATTTAATAAGAAAATGTAATATAACATAGTACAGTTGAAAAATGGTTTTATTGAAACATGTTTACTATGAATTACAAGCTTAAATTTCAAATATGATAAGCGATTATGTATAATTTTTATTTTAAACGTTCAAAATAAAAAAGGAAGATTTACTATATTTCCTTTATTACTTTTGTCACAAAGGAAGTATATTCTCTTTACTTCCTTTAATTTCTTTTCGTTGTGAATGTGTATAACATTTAATGAAGAAAATATAAAAAAAAAAGTTCTAAAGTTTTGCAACTAAATTATTCTGCTTCATAATTCTTTGAAACGATTATAAAGCGTATTAGCTCAATAAAAGGAAAAGAATTAATTTAAAAAGCAAGATTATGTTTTATATTAATTAACGGAATAGAACGACGATTCATTAACAGCCAAGATTGAATTTAAAACACATTAATATTTCTTTTTAAAAAAAAAGAAAGAAAAAAAACTTTTGGAAAACCAAAGTAGTAAATTTAATTACTGCAAATATATCGCTGTAAAGTATGATCACTTCTTCCTATATTAATTAATATTCTAAGCTAATCCAAAACACATTTACCTATTGAAAGGAAAAGGAAGAAAAAAAAATCGAAGTCGGCTTTGGTATGACAAAGCACTAAACCATTAACAAACTTTCCATGACAAATATGTAAAAAAAAAATTTAAAAAATTATGAAAAAAATAAAGAAAGGTATTTATTGCTTAGATGACTGCGTCGCTGATTTCATCAGAACTTAAACAGCAGATTAACGACCTCAAGGTGTCCACTTTCCCTATCTTAAGCACTGACGACTGAAGCTCGTCCGAACTCGAGGTCATACACTTCAACATACTTATGCAAGGTACCTAATGGCCCCTGCATTTCCTAAGGGGTAGACACTCCGATTTTTATTTTTTTTTTACCTCATATGTTGCTCAACAGGACAGTGAACCAAGTATCCCTAATGGTGAGAACAAGTTGATTTCATTACACCCGGTTCAGTTGAAATAGACTTGAAATTTTCTACTCTATATTATTTGTGACGTTATAGAAGTATAATCATGATTTTCAAGTATTATGAATCAGGTATAGAAGCTAATTTGTTCTTTTGTATGTAATTTTTAAGCACTTCATGAGAAGGCAGTTATCTTGAATGATTATACTGAAACCATCACAAAGGAAATATCTGAGAAATATGTATTAAATAATTCCGTTTCAGCTCATGAAGTTAGTGAAATATGAGACACTCTAAGTAGGAAATTTTATATAAAATTGAAATAAACTGAGAAAAACACTCGGTTCAAAAATTAGTTTATCCACCGAAATTAAAAAAAAAAAAAAAAACAGAAAAAAGGCCTCATCTGGTTCAGTATAAATCATACTCGGGAGAATAAATACATTTTTTTGGTAATTATTATATGTTCCACTGATCTATTAATGCTAAGAATATCTATAACTAGCATAACATTAGTTTTCCATGAACATATGATTCTAGCACAAAAGATTAAATTCGTGTGCGTGCCAGCTTTTTCATAAACTTAGTACGTATGGAAAATGTAATATATATAACAAAAAAGTGAAAAAGACGATTTTACAAGCTACTGCAAAACTTTCGTCATATTAAAGAAATTGAAGAATACTTTTGCAATCAAAATGTTAATCAACCATCGTAACAGCACTTTAGTGATATATAATGAAAAAAAAGAGGAAAATATATCTAAAGAGAAAGTCAAGCTAATTTAGTTTATAATTATATAAAAAGTCTGTTTAGTTTTCGAATTCTTTTACAAAATATGTGAATGAAAAATAGATTTTAAATGAATTTTCAACTAATTCTTATTTACAATTAAATTGTTCATTTAATTTCCATTGTAATTATTGAATTCAATTTACTGTACACACACCCAATTTTTCACGTAAAATTTATTTGAATTATTATGTTAAAAAAAAATTTATGGTATTAAAGTCTAACTTTCATCCTACAGGATTAAATTATTTATCTTCGCTAAACGTGACATGTTTACGAAAACTGTACAAAAAAGTTAAGAAAACTATTATATCAACAACCAATTATTTCATAACTACACGAAATATTCTTTTCTGAGTTGCTGATAACGAAACATCTTTGAAACAAATCTGTATTAAAATCTCGTAGAAAATAGATTTAGCATTTTAATTATGTAGAAATGCAACCCTTTATAGCCTGTATGAACTTCCTGTTGTGTACTCATGACCTTAACCCTTCTAATTTTAGTATACATAAATAATTCAACTCCAACCTAAAATTAAAGGGAAATGACACACCACGATAAAAGTGCATTGAAGCTAGACATTTTAGATTATTGCTGACTTGTAGTATACTAATGTTAAATCTGTTAAAACAGATAGTTCAACAGTAATGATATGTTGTTGATGCGATTAGATATGACATTAGTGTTTACAGTACCTCTTATTTAAATTCTATTGTATTCGTGATAAAGAAGAGTTTTAAATTTAACGAAATTGGCTGCATAAATTTAATAAAATAATATTCAATATTAAAATATATTACAAAATATAAATGCATAAACTACTGTGCATGTTGTTTATTCAAAATTAATAATTTCAAGCATTATAATTCTATTATTCAAAATTTCCATTTAGGAAATAGGAGTAAAAGTGTAGAAGTATGTAAAAGCATTATTTTTATCTAAACAATAACTTAAGGATATTAAAATATAAATCCAGAAATTAATACATTTTTTTAAATGTTTATTCCACTATTTTTGAAAAGGCCGTTGCACACATTTATTTATCTCCTTGTTCAAGTAAATACAATGCCTAGAATATTTCACTGATTTGAAGATCCCACAAAGTTTAAAAGGCTGTTGAAAGTTGTTATTTTTCATTCCTTAGAAATTATGAAAAGAGGTAATGATCAAATTTATTTTAATAACAAAAATAAAACTGTACTCAATTTTTGAGTTAATGGATAAAAAGTAATTATAAGATTTCTATAGGAATTATTCCATATGCCTGTTTCTAGATGTATCAATTATTTTGCAGTTTCCAAATTTAATTTTTGAATTTGCTTTTCTAATGCATTTTAATAGCTCTATAATTATAAACTTGATTTATTCATAAATCCGAATGGTTTTATTATTGTTACAGGTTATTTTCCATTTTTTCTTATTTTGCATACATACATACATTTTCGTAATATTTCTTTAAAAACAACAAAAAAGAATGTTTATAATGATATAGATTATTAGATTGGATTTTTAAAGATTGAAGAATCTTAAATTGATTTAAATTTTAAAATGTTATCTGCGATTTTTTTAATATTGTATTCATCCCAATCATCAAACTGTAGAAAACATGAAAACATGATCATTTAAAAAAATATTTTTATAAAACTCGATATTTTATTCAATGTCTGCACAAAATTAACATTGCAACTACTTAAAAAATATAATTCTAATTAATATATTTTACACAATAATTTAGGGCTCACTTTTTAAGAGAGTACTAGTTGATTTTCTTAATATGTTAGGAATAGGTATTTTTACAATGTGTACATAAATACGTATTTCCATAGTATGAATCTATGCTTCTTCTATTGCTTAAAGATAACTATGAATTACACTAAACTTTGAAGAAAAAAAATAGTTACAAATGCACAAATCTGCCAGAAAAAGAGAGGAAAAACGCGTCAGAGAAGCAAAATTAATATTGTCATCTGACAGAGTAGTAGCTAGACTGAGATATCGACGAAACTCAATACAAAAAATTAACAGTAGGTATTAAGCAAATTTGAAATTTTACGAAATTGATCAAGCTTATATTCTACTACATACTAATGCGCAGATTTTTTTCATACAAAAACTTTTATCACAGAATGCAACTTTTATCTTATACGTGAAGTTTCAGACAAAAAAAAATTCTTTTTTTTTTATTTACTTTTAAGAAACGGAAGATCCGAACTCTATTGGAAAATATTCTATGGAACACTTTATAATAACATACTCTAAAATTATTTTGCTAATTAATTAATTTTTAATTACATAAAGATTATATATATTTTATAAACAGAAATATTAATTTGAAATAAACTAGTGACTGTTTTATATTTATTAACTTATTTTGAATTTCTCAAGGAACGTTCAAGCTAAAATCGGGGAGAATATTTGATGTACAGTAGCTTATTATCGGGAGGGATGTGAAGCTCTTTTTTGCTTTTATAACGTCATTTTGTGTGATTTCATTCCATTCTATCGCTTTCTCTTCTTTTTACGAACCTACGTCCATTCCGCTGAGGTTTAGGCAAGTATGTTAGGACTAAAAGAAATTGCATCTTCTATTGTAAATTTCCTTTATAACCTATCCCCTCCCCTTTCGTAGGTAAAGGATGGATAGGCAACAGGAAGAGAACCAAGTAAGAAAGTAATTAAATTGAAGTCACGTGTAGTTACGTAATCCAATTTTCAAGGCTACTACAAGTATATCATCATAAAAAATACTGAGTGTTTCCCTATGGAATTTTGCAGACCAAAATGAAAATTCGGGATTTTCTTAACGAAAAATCAATGAAACCCTGCCTTCTGTTTATGAAGTAATGTTTTACTTATATTATCATATATTCATTCAAACAGCCATTTCATTCTCCTCTCAAAAGTAAACCTCGTGATTGAAGTAGTGCCTACAACATCGTCTTTCTTAATTTCTAAAAAACGTCTCAAATAAATTAACATGATAATCGTTTGTAAATATCAGATATTATTTCTTTTCATCATCAAAGAGCACAGCAAAGATTATTCTAAAAAGCATTCTACATAACATAAATAATAAGTTAATATTTTTTAATTGTTGTTCCTAAACCTTGGTGTAATTATTAAATTTAGAAAATGCATCATACATATACCATTTTAAACTGAAAATATAATCTCAAAATGCAAGCAGACTGACAAACTCGAAGTTGTATACATGAGTGATTATAAACCTACCAAGCATTTAAAACCTGTCTTGCGAAATAAAAACTTGTGTGTGTATGTGCTATTCCTTTCCAATAAAATAACTTCACTTTCCTTCTACAGTTACTGGTTTAACACCAACAAGTTTGTAGACGATCGTGTTGAAATGCGAGATCAGTGAGTTAAAAGTTCTTGAAGGAATTCTAGAAAATGCTGTCTTTTATTTATTTTTTCTTTTTTTCCAACAGCAGTGACTAATTTGATCAAGGCAAAGCATTTTTTTTCCACTTTTTCAATGACAATCGTTTCCCTAATGAATATAGTTATAAACAAGGAACTTCAGTTGCTCACATTGTCGATTAACGTGTCTATTTAAAAAAAATCATTGCGGCAACAGCGTGTTTCGTGTAAGCTTTAATGAATCATATCTGTTTGTGAAATAATTATAATTTTGAGCTATTTTCCGTTGTAGTAGAGACAAACGAGTATAATTTAACTTATCAGATAGACGAACAGCCATTTTAAGAATATTCAATGTATATAAATAATTTTATTTTTATTCAGAAAGTTCTTGTAAGAAAGTCTTTTTATACAATGCATACTTGGTACTTTGTGAAATTTTCTGAAGTAAATCACTATAGACATTCCTGATTAAATAAAGACTTCTTATTTGAAGAAAATTTTAAATTTTGTCCTCCATTGTATTTTTCATGCACAGTTATTTAAATCAACAATGCTTAGTTTTTTTTTCAATATAACTTCTAATATTTTAGCAATGTATTTTATTTTGTATAAGAAATAGAATAACAAGCCTTTTTACCATCCATCCGAATGTCTAGTAGAAATATATAAAAGAATTACCAATTTCAATGGAACAACAAACTAAATAAGAACAACAAGTGTTATTTAAATCATTTATTTCCCTTACGAAAAAAATCAGGTAAAAATTGAATAATCGATACATTTATTGAAAACTGACTTCGAACGTTATTCTTGTAATCAAATATAAGAAAATAAGAATAATACGCTGTCTTTTTCTTTTTAAACATTTATTCTGATTAAATATCAAAAAAATAGAAACGTGTTATATTTTTAAGTTTTATACTTCGACTTCAATTTCATGAATCGTGACTTTTAGTAGTAGAACTAGAAAAACATTGTAAGATTCAATCGGATAAAAAATATTTTAGATATACTTTATGTTGAATCAGACATTTTATAAGATTCATTTAAGACTTTTCCAATTACAGGACAACTGGATTAAATTTACAATTACATATTATAAAAGATTCACTTAAAAATAATTTCAAATACAAAACAACTGGATTAAATGCATTAAAACGAAACAAATATCGCTTTTTATGAATGTAAAATTGAAAACATATTATACATTAAAAGATTAAGTATATTTATAAAGATTTGATAGAGCTGTAGATTCTCAATTGTCTTAGATCCGTTTGATCAAAATATATTCTTTGACAAAATTTGTATTTTAAATAATTTCTTTTTTCAAATATTCTTCATTACAAATTTTTAAATAAAGTGAGCTTACATAAAAATAATCATCTAAAAATACAAATCAAATCGAAATATTGAGCATAAAATTTTGAATTCGTTTTTGTTAAAGGAATTAAATATGAATCGGTATGAATATTTAGAAATGTTTCTAAAAATATTTAAAACTGTTTCTAAATAACAAAATAATTACAATTTCTCTCTCCTTCCTAATTAAAGTATATTATTTGTGTATTTAATTACACATGGAACTATAAAAAAATGTCTAATCTCTTTTTAAAAATATTTTAACTCAGTTGCCTTTTACCTTCTACTAGCTGAAATACCAGTCTTGCAGAGGAGTGGAATGCTTTTTGGTATATATGTAAAATTGTTGCGTTATCTAGAAATCAATTTCAAATATTTATTTGACATTGATATCAGTTTTATTCGGAAACGAAACAATTCTGGACTTTTACGAAAAACCTGACTTATTGCAGTTCAATTCTACAAATTAAGTGCTATGCAAACATTTGTATTGAGTTGAAAGAATAATTATCTTTAACTATAAGAAATAAAAAAAAAACTACTACGTATTGTCATAATAAATTCTTCAGCTCTAAATCTAAGAAGAAAAATGAAATAAAATAAATAATTTGAAGATCTGAGGCAAAAAAGAGTCTCACAACTGTCTTAAAATTTTGAATTGAATCTATTTTTGATCATTTCATGGACTTCCCCTATTACGTATACAGTAAGGTATTACATCAACAGAATAGTAAAAGAAATTTTGCTTTGTATCCAAATAGATATTTATAATAAATGTTTTTATGATATATTTTTCAAAATTAAATTTTTTACTTTTAAAAGCAGGCATGAACAAAAACATAAACACACGAATTTTCTTCTTTACATATTAATAATATATTTATTGATATAAGTTATGTAAGTGGACTGATCATTTAAATAATATTCGATATCTTAAAGAATTGATACGTTCAAAACAGTTTATTGCACATTTCTGAATGTCTTATGAATCAGTGAAGAGATGGGTCCACATCTACGTTAACCAAATTTATTTTTTCACAATAAGAAACTGAGGTATCAAAATCTGTAATCCAACTAGAACTGAAGCACTGTTAAGAAGATGACTAGTTATGTTCTAGTGAAGGAGTATTAAAACATACATTTTACACTACAATATGGTAACTTAAAAAGAAAAATATATTATTCTATCCTTATCTAAAATGAAACAGTAAAATTGCCGGATAGCCCGTGACATAGATAAAAACAAAACTCTTTTCTTATGGACAAACTATATTAACATGATTATTGTATTACGTAGAAACGAATAGAAATAACTGTTTAAAATCTTTTTTTCGAACATTTTAGTTTGAGAATTAAACTTAATAAGTGTTTAGTGTTTTATTTTCATTAAAATGATATTAGCATTTTTTTTTCTGAAACTATTCACATAAAATTGAATAAAAATATTTGTATAACCGTGCATTTCAAAAATCCAAAAAAAAAATAGTTTTTAATCCCTGAAATTCTTTCTTGTTGCGTGTGAATCCTTAGTAGGAAATAATATTAAGCAAAATTAAATCTTTCTTGGTTTATTTTATCTGTTTTCTTTTTGTAAAGTTACAATTGTAAAGTGCTTAGATTACTTTTTCATTATTGGACTGAAATACATGAAGTATAATTGATATAACTTACGATGTAGATGCAGTGTTTGCTTGCTGAATTGAGTTTGCAAAAATTCTGACTGACAACGCACAATATTAACTATGAAAAATGTAAATTTTAATTATTATTTTTATCTTGATACAAGCATTTTTTTACAAAAATTAACATAATATATGTTTAGTTAACTGTAATAATGGTAATTTTTTTTAAGGTTAATCGTTATTTTCCCTTTAAAGGAATTTTACGGTGTACAATTTTCAGCTGATAAGAAAAAGTCAGTAAATCTTTGAAAAAATAATTCTGTGAAAGGTTTTATCAATGTTTTTTCATCAAAAGGACTGAGAAAAACGATATCTATAGGTAAAATAAATTAATTGAACGAAATACAAAAGGTAAGAAAATGTTATTGTCTTTATTTTTTTCACAATAAGGTACAAGGAAACCTCGTATCCATTCACTAGATCTCCCTTTGACCTTTCGATATTTGCATGATAAGCAATCAACGGAATCTTCAAAAATAGGGTTCCAATCCTTAAAAGAACGGATCTGAAAACATTCTTAGCGCCTAGAGTGTAACATTCGAAGAAGATTCCAGGAGCGATTAATATTTCCTTTTGTCTTTAATTATTATCTGAAAATCTACTATTTCAAGATATCTCCGGAAAGCATATTGAGCATTAAAAGTTTATTTTCAGAATTTACTTACACTTTTGACCAGGAAAATCAGTAGCTTTCAATTTATTGTTTCGAAGATTGGTAAGTGAAGATATCAAAAAAGTAAATAATAGTTTCCAAATAATCGTGTGCAAGTGAAACGTGACTTTGGCTATTCAAGGTTGTAAGCACAATTGTGTATGTACATCTCGCTGAAATCTCTGTAACTTTTAATAGTTTCTTCTGTCGCAATAGGATGTGACGATATATAATTAATATTTGTAATTAAATCTATTAATTTTGAAATATAACTTTGCAGTTAACTGATAACTAATATAATATTATTCATAACGTTATTAAGAATATGAAAAATATAATAGAAGGCATTATTTTAGAGGTCAGCTATTTAAAACCTTTATCAAAAGATATTGCTTTATGTTTATATTTATCATGTGTAAATAAAATTTTCGGGAAATATCGTAAATAATTTTGTTACGGCTTCTATTTACATGTCATTTTTAGTTCATGGATATAATGTTTATCTTATTAGCTTCTATTTTTTTCTTACATTGTAACATTTTATTTATCTGAATGCAATAAAGTGCATCCTAAAAAGTAAATATTGATTAATGTTTTTTGTAAAATTAGATTTTCCCCTCCGAATAAAAATATGTTTAATTAAATTATTCATTTTTAAAGACTTTTAGACTTTTTGAATGCTTGAAAATATTTTCAAAAATAGGAGCATAAAAATTTAATTCTACAGAAACGTTTATCTCTATTAATCTGCCCATATCTACTTTAGCACATTCAAATAAATATAATAATTTAGATTGGTGGAGGAAAGAAGACGTAACATAAGATTATCTATGAATTTTATAAATCTAAAACGGCTTAAGTAATCAGAACACAATATATAATTATAATCACGCCTTTAGCTTTACTTGCTACCCTCGGCTGAATCTAAAGCTAAATATTGTAATTAATTACTTAATTATGATCAACAGAGTTCTAGACTTTAATAGCACTTTAAATAAAGATTCGACTCACTGATATTTTGTGAATCATCACTATCTTTGATCCTATATCTATTTACGCAACATAAACATTATTCTGATGTCTTCGTTGATAACTTCCGCTCACTTTCTCTATCATCAACCACCTTTTTATTTTCTTAGCTGCTGATAAATAAATCTTCTAAGTCTTATTCACCATTCAATAATTTCTTCATTTCATCAAGTTCTATGTTTTATCCATAGGAAGAAATTCTCAATTCAAAGAACATCAATTTAAAGACCCCAAGGGTTAGTTGAATGGAAAGACGTGATAGGACCATGCTATACTATTAATTAAAGTTCATTAATCAATATCTTGACATAAAATAACATTTACTTTTTGACTGAGCTTGAAAAGCATTTTCTCAATTTTTTAAAGGATGTTTTCAAATGATATGTGAAAAATAAGAACAAATAAATGTTGCTGTCTCTAATGATTAATTTCGATTTAATCTTTCTAATTATTTTAATTTTAATAATTATAAGTGACAGAGGGCTCATTATAATTTAATAGAATATTGTCAACTATACTTTAACCCGCTTGAAACGAATATCTAAAATACATTCTAAATGTAAAAGGTAATTTCATGTTTTTAAAAGTATTTTTTATATTTCTCAATATGTAGTACATTATAAGACTAATTAAAAAAAAAAGAGCTTTATTTTAAGGAAAAAAAAATTATTCAGTTCGCTTGAAAAAGTCAGAACACTCTCACAAAATGTTTATTCATACACATTTTTTGGTTTATTCTCATTATCTGAATAGCTTTAGAGTTCCTCTCGTAATTTTAGTTTTTCAGACTGTTAATTAAACATTTGAACAACTAATAATATTTTGATCTCATACAAAAGGCTGACATAATCTCATTTAAAAAGTCTAATTACAAATGAGTTCCTAAAATATGTAATTTGTATTCTAAGAGGAAAGGCTTCATATTTTGGAAAGGACATGGTTTCCGGTTAACCTAACCTTCTTCAATTTTTCAACTTCCATCTTCTAATAGTTTCAGGGAAAATACATTCATATTTCCTTAAATTCAGTAAAAATGTTTTAGCGCTTATCTATCGATTACGTAAAAGGTTTCAAAGCGTAAAAATCTGGTCCAAAGGGTAAACTTGCGGGTAACCGACTTTTTCTCTCTCTCTCTCTCTCTCTCGCTTATGTTTCTTTTTTCCCTTCGTTTTTCCTTTCTTGTCATGAAATCAATAACTTGTTGCAGTACAATTTTTCTTTTTTGCAATTTCACAAGAAATGTGGTCACGGTTTCTGACTCGTGGCCGGTGGTTTTCGTTGACTCGAGGGTTCGAGCCTTGATGTCACGAAAGACCCGCCGTGTAGTCGGGGCTGATATACGATAAATCTGTCAAGGCCCAAAGTCCTCTCTTGACGTGCTGTGGAAATTATGAGAGGGGGGCATCTCAGGAGTCGTCCTCGTCACTTGACCGAGACTCAAAATTACGAGTTCCGTCGCAAATAGCTCTCGTGTTGCTTCTAGTGCGACGTTAATAATACCAAACAAACACAAGAGAATTTCTTGTAAATATTAATTTAATTTTAAAATCTTATTTAGCTTTTCATTCTGCAATCGAAGTTTATGTCATGAAGTATAATGAGATAATTTCTAATACAATGCTTAAATATCTTCAAGGCTTCAGAAATTTAAAAAACGTTCACTTTGGTTTTTTATTTGGAAAAGGAATATAGTAGTTTGTTTTAATATTTACGTAAAATATTTCTATAGATTTTTAAGGACATTTTATGATTATTTTGAATATTAAAGTAAAAAAAATATAAACCTTCAAATAAAAATTAATGTTATACTTGATCGAACAGTATAACTTAATAAAAGTATTCAATAAAAACTGAATTATTTAATCATTGTACTAAAATTTACCTCTGCTTGTAAAACTATGGAATTATTACCTAAGAAACAATCACTATTAAGAAGAATATAATGTTGCAGCTATTTAAAGAAACAAATGATTAAAAATTTTAAAAACAAATATTTTAATGCGTTTAATAACAAATTTTGATCTTCTGTCATTAACTGGATTTTCATATCACCAGCATAATTGAATTTTTTTCAAATAAAAAAACTTTGAACATATGTCATCAATTCATATTTATTATAGAAATTAAATTACAGCATTAAATAATTATAGAAAATCAATTACAATTCTAAAATTCACCTACACTTACCCAATTCTACACCTAAACCCATACCAGAATGCATACTGTTTACTAATTTAATTGATATGGTTAAGTTGGAGTGTTTTGTGTGTGAGTAACATTTAAAGTATAATATTAAAACTTTTTTTTTACTTCAACTTAATAGTTTCCCAAAGTTAATTGCAATCGAATATTTTCTGACTAATTATACTCCCTCCACATTTCATTTCTTTCAAAACGTTGAAACGTTCTAAATTTATTTATTCTTTTAATAGTGAAGAAAACAATCTTTATGTCAAAATATTCAGAACATTTTGAGATTCGTGTCAAAATTCTTGAATTTTAAATATATAATAAACCTGGTTGTTAATGAGGAATACAAAAACCTTCCAAGACAAATATTTACTGCTGTCCAGAAATATTTTCCTTTAGTTTCTTCTTAGCAACTATTAAAAATAATGAAATCAAAAGTAATTAAATTTAATGCAATTAAAAAATTTCGTTACCCTTTCATTTGAGCCAACATATCAAAAAAAGTTGATTAAACTGCACTCATTTATATTCAGTTTTACTTTAATAGCAAACAGATCTACTTACACATTATCATTTTAGAATATGATGAAAGCCATTTGAGGAAAATTAAAATTGAAAGATGTTCAAAATTCTTTTTTTTTTTCAGTACCCACTGATAAAGGAATCACAAATTCAGATTGATAGAAAAGAAACTGTAATGGAAACATAGTAAATATTAAATAATAATTCCCTATACTTAATTATTAATATTTGAAATATTTAAGGTAAATGAGACATCTTCAATAGGAACGATTAAGCTTATTTTCTCAAAAGTTTAAATGACTCTCATTTTTTTTAAACTAAAAGCTCTTGAAGTTATACTTTAACATGAAAATATATCTATACATTTATGTTTCTGCTTAGGTAAAAAAAATTACATTTATATATATATATATATATAAATAATTATTTAGGAGCAATTAATAATTAATAATCTATAGTTATATTTACATTTGCAAATTGTGCGCTTACCTTTAAGTGTCTTGTACTTAATCCATTGAACTTAGAACTTTAAAATTCGCGCTTATAAGAATAAAGTTTTATACGATGAAAATAATTATAATTTCTGGATTTAAATTTATTAATTTTTTTTAGTTTTATGTATCAAATTTCCCTTAATTGTTATGAATGTTTATTAGGAAAAAAAATTACATACATTTTATAAGAAATAACTCCATTTGATATAAAGAAAATATCAGTTCTATGGTTGAGGTAGAGTTTGAGGAAAGTGTACAAGCATCTTAAAAACCAGGTTTTTCTAAATATGCTAATACTATATTTTTCTCTACGACGTAGCATGTTTGTTCACTGTTTTAAAATTCAGTTTTCTAACGTTCTATTTATCAAACAAATTCTCATAAATAATAGAACTGCGTAATCAGCGAAATTCTCGATAATGTATTTGTGGAAAATTTGATAGGAATGTGGAAATATTTTTGTTGTATAATTAAATTTTCTTTAAAGTAGATGCATACCCGTGAAGAAAAACTGGATTAATAATTAAATAACAGAAGTTGCTTTAATAAATTATTCTGTAAAATAAATCCAAATTGTAATGAAGCTTTTTAAATATTAAAAACTTTCATGAGCCGTTTTGGAAATCAAATATCACGTACAAAGAGATTGAATTCAAGGGAAAGGTTTTTTTTTTCTTTTTATATTACATGGAACGCACTTTTTTATTACAAAAGAATGTTTTTCTTTGTATAGAATGTGACTTTGAAGATTATTTTTATCGCGGTTCTATCTTACAAAAAAAAATCCATAGGAACTATATATCCATAGAAACTGTTGCAATTTGTACCGGTATTATAAACCGGCGATTTATACTACACACATGCACAAAGAAAAACAAATCGATTCATAAAAACGCAAAAATCCATAGATCTACCCGAAGTACAGACAACCCATTTTACAGTCATTCTATGATATATCCTGTATAATGCCAACATACCCAAAATCCAATCATACTTTAGTAATTCAGTCCCAGAGCGACATTTATCACCATGGTAACTACGATAGTACTTCAACGACTAAAAGTTCGATAAACATTGACACACGAAAAACTCGAATAATAATAAAAACAAAAAAAACTCTCCCTTCTGAAATGCATTGTGTAAGTCCCACACCCCTCCTCCCTCCCTGACCTGTACTATCGATCGTTTTGAGGCTACGAAATAGTAACCTTGACTGATCCAACGGCTTAGTTTCGCTTAATACGAATGCAAAAAAGACTACGGATACAATGAGCGGTCAGTCATCCGCACCATAAGGTTTACTTTAAAACAACAGGCGATTATTTCTAAACAAAATGGAAGTAATTTTGAAACTTTTGTTTTTCTGATTCTGCCGTATAAAAGAAAGAAAATGTGATAACTATTCAGAAGTTTAAGTGGATTTTCAAATATATTTCTTTAACTGATTATTTTTATTTAAAAATTAATAGAAGAAAAGAAGAAACTGTAATTTTTACCCTTTCTTCTTATGATATACTCTGAGAAAAACCAGCTTGTCAACGTAATGATATATACAACTAGTAATAGGAATATTAAAATAATAAACTTAATATAAGAAAAAATGCTGAAATCTTTTTGTCTTTTCCAATAACGTTATTTAAAAGGCTACTCGGCTACCGAAAAGTGAAACGGTTTATTACGTTCGATTTTTATGCTGATAATATCATGCAAATTATAATGGAACATTTTATTCTTAGTCACGATGTAAAATATTGTTTATTTCTTAAGTTGAATGAGTTAATCAATAATTGCGTAGCTTGTAAATTTTTAATGTTCATATTTAGTTATTGTGAGGAAATTGATAAATATTTCATTATTTGTATGTTTTAATGAGACACATCCCTTAAGAGCTCTAACGGAAGCAGTTAACAACTCAACAGTCATTAGCATATTTTAAGCAATTCACATGTAATCTATACTAAAACAATATCAATAAACGCACTGCTCTATAGAGTTTATAACAGAGTGTTCAAAAATTAATTATCACAGGAACTTAATTTTATTTTCAAAACTCAAAATCAGTTTTTAAGAAGTATCACAGTTTTCAGGCCGTGTTGTAAAAATTTACGGAAATTTAAAAATCGATACAAAGAGATAAAGTTGGCGAAATTTTACCACCAGGAGTATTAACGATAATCTATTTAAGAGCTTACAATTTATTATTGTGAAGGGGTGACTTATAAGTTAAGGTCATATAAAATAAACAACACAATTTAAACAAGTACATTAACGTATAAATATTAGAACTTTTAGATTATACAGAAATTGCTTAGAATTGAATGAAAAAAGTCTCATAAAAATATATTAATCACTAAAATATATAGCAGTAAGTTAATATATAAAAGTAAAATATGTAATAATATATTTTTTTCATCTGTAGTGTTCCATTGTCTTAAAAATGTTTTTCTATTGGCCAGTTCTCCTTAACGTTACAAAAAAACAAAAAAAATTTAAGCATACATGCCCTTCATTTCTTCCACAACGGATACATGTATGAGTGAATATTCTACATAGGGTATGATTAAGGGAATAAATGTTCAAATGAAGTAAAGATTCAACCATCTAATCGAACCCCACTGTCACTTTCAATGTTGACCTGGTTGTGGAAAATGGCTACCTTGTTACAGGAAGCGCGGAAATAGCATGTATTTAGCCTCATTCTTAGCAATCTATCTCATAGTAGTTTGGCTTCTTTCGAACAGAAATTGGGTTATGCTAAAATTATTTTGCTTCCCCCTCTTTGCACCTTTAGCCACTTAGCAGCAGAATGAAATGTATTATTTGTCGTGGATGATCATCCAAACGTTGTCTTTGTTCGAAAAGGTTGCGGAAGGTTGGTGTGGTCTTGTTTTTATTGCGTTTCCGGTTTTTTATTCAAAGGAGCTTCTTCTAGCAATTCTAAATTGCCGATTGTCATTCAGAAATGAGGCCTTAGTTGTTTACTTTGTTGTATGTAGAGTCGTGATGAATTTTTTTTTTCTTCCGATTTCGTACTGTACAAAAATAATTGTTTCCTCTTGAAATGCATTGTTTTAAATATTTTTTACTTAATTAAGCGTGTGAGTGATGCTAGAATTTTTAAAATTTTGTTTGTATTTTTCGGAACAAAATATTTTCAAAGTATATATTGGACAAATTATTATTCTTTTTGATGTGTTATCTTCAGGAACATGTCATATTTTTTGCCATTTTATATATACTAGCTTCGAAGAAATTCATTTTTTAAACAATTAGTTTTATAAATTTTAATTCGCACAGTAGTTTTAAAAGAATAAAATTATCTCTGAAGTTTTAACTAAAAATATTTACAAGTAAATTAAAAATAATTTTTATTATTTTTAAAAGTCATTTTGCCACTAAATTAAAATTACAAATAATTACTACTATTACTACTTTGAGTTGAGATTTGAGAAAGTGACAAAAGATATTTTTGAAAGGTCTGCCTAAGATCTGTTCACTGATTTTAGAATACTCTATATTTAAAAAGTGTCTTTGACTTATATTTATACATATATATCATATTATATACACAGTCAATACATCTAAAACAACATTTTTTTAAAAACACATTTCCAATATTTTTTTTTTCAAAATTTTATTCGACTTCAAACAATATCTCATTGATCGATTAATCACTTTTAAATATCTCTTTGCAACTATTAAGTTCACAAGGAAGCAAAAAATTTCAATTCATATAAATTAATAAAACCTGTAAATAAGGGATGTTTAAACAAAATATCACCTGTATCTTTACGTTTCATTAATTAAAACACGTTCCAAAGTAAATTAATGAAAAAAAAGTAACGACAGCGGCTATATAAATAACAAGACTTTAGTGTTAGAAACTACTTTAAACATGTATTGTGTTAAGTTTTAGGTTAAAGGCTTAAAAAACATTTCAGTCAATCATTTAAGTAAATTATTTTTGCTTAATAGTGTTTTTTCTGTGAAAGATTTTAAATATACTTTTTGCATTTTAAATATGTTGATATCTTTTTTTCAGACTTGAATTGTGTTTAAAAAAATCAAAAGCTCTAGAACTTTTTATCTGGCATTTCTTTTTATAGTAAGATTATTTCATCTGACAAAAAAAGTTGTGATTTGTATCGTTCATTCCCTCCAGTGATGCCTGCAGACGAATATTTCTTTTCAAAGAACTTGTTTCTCAGTCACCCATAATAAAGTAATACACATTTGCTAGATGGTAAGAATTATTAAGAACTATGCATTTTGATAATAGTAATATATCTCAAAATATGAATACATTGCACCGAAAAGGAATAGAGTGCTTTATTTTAATTCATAGATCAGATATGAATTTTATGAATAAATAATTATTAAAATGTGTTTTTATAGATGAGTTTGCTATATTAGCAAAAAATCAGGTATTTAAAAAAAGGAATTATTTGTAATTAAAGGTTCTATTTTTTATTTCAAAAAAATAAAAAAATATTTTAAAATATTTTGAAACATATAAAATCAATGACGTACCTATGAGAGATTATGAAAGTAAGGTTTATAATTCTCTCTCTTACTAATTTGTTAATGTAATATTTTGAAGGAAAAAAAACGATCTGCTGTTTAAGAGGAATAGAATCGATTTTATTAATTTTTATACTATTAAGTTAGTTAATTACCTCTGTAAAACCTTAAAAGTTTATCATAAACGTACATAAGAGAGTTGTTAATATGTTACGTTAGTATGTCGTGTATATATATATATATATATATATATATATATATATATATATATATATATATATGCTCAGATTCAAATTAAATATCTTCATGAGCCTTATAAAATCTTGTTAAATTATCAGAGTTTCTGCACGTTCAAGATTTAAAAGAATATTGCAGTTTCTTTAAGAACAAGTTATCAGAATATCAGTATTTTCTTATAAGAATTAGTACATCTTACATCATCATTAGCTTATCGACCCTTTTCTACTTTCAAATAATTAGGAATCTTTCTTGACTCGTTATAATCAGATTAATGTATGAAATACAAAGCTTTGTTTTTCTCGATACATTCTGAAACACTTGACAACAAATTTAAATCTGGATATTTGCTTCCATAAACGTTTCAATCCAAATCTTGTAAATAATCCACCATGTTTCATTTACAATTCATGTGTATTTATGATTAAAAACTAAAATTGTCATTCCAGTGTTTCAAGAAATTCTTGAGAACGATATAACTTTAATTTATAGTTTCAATTTAGTCTTTTTTTATAAATGTATCACACAATATTACAATTCTTTTTTACATATATGTACCATTATTCGCTTCTATAAATTCAAATCCTTTTTGTCATTTATAAAATATAGTATTTATCCAAGAATATCCCAAATCAGACATTTACAAAGAAATTAAATGACGAATTTATGTTTGGTGACTAATGCTTAAACTTGACAGAAATGAAATGACAGAAATCAAATAATATGTGTTATTAGTTAACTATTTTTTAAGCATCTTGAGACACTGAAGTTGAACTATTTTAATAACAGATTTATTTGTAATATTTAACAGACTTTAAAATATGTGCTTCAATATTAATAAGTGTTTAGAATTTTGCAGTTATCTTATTTAAGCTAAGAATTTCATATTTCTCTCTTTCATTTGCAATAGATGCGCAGTCTGAGATTAAATCATTTAACTTCTTTTATTATTCCTCTGACTATTACAAATAAATTCTTTGAAGTAGTTTTAATTATGAAAATTTGTAAATGTCATTCAATACAGCTTTCTTTTCATTTAAATCATCAATAAAGTAAACTTTAATACCATTAATAGTTTAACACGATTTTTGTACTATTAATATATATTTTTTAAATTTGCTATTATTCTTAACTTTTTTTTGATTTTGTTAAAGCTCAACGAAAAGCGAATATTTGAACAGTTAGACTAACTATCATTATAAATGTTTTTTATTTGATTACATTTTCTTAATAAGTTCATTTTTGCAAAACACAAAAGATCAATGTCGTTTCACACGAATTTTGTTAAGAAATGCTTTGAAAATATCACAATTGCTTGGGATTTTGAAATTTTATTGTTTTATCTTTAAAGTTTGAATGAAATAAATTTTCATGTTTTTCACACTTGAAATAATGATGCTTTCACAAATGATATAATAGAATTTCCTCAATTTCTCTCAGCCGATGCAGGTTAGTTTCGTAACTATTGTTATATTCTGAAATATCCACTGGATTTAAGTTACAGTAGATACGGTTAAAAAATTTAACACGTATACTTAAATATTTTAATTCGATTCCGAGTCGAATAAATTAGTATTCGACTCGGGTTTAACTCGATAAATGTTTATTCTTTGCTCATAATTAAGTACAACGTTATTTTCTTTGATAAATCGATTACTAAAATTAATACATAAAATTTAGAAAATTCATTTCCTTTCTTTAGAGTTCCTATTTTCTAAAATTAAATTTAATTTTCCAATTCTATAGTTCAATAAAATCAGACTTTTAATTACTGGTATTTGAAAAAAAAATACCAAAAAATTTTTGAAGGGAGGAAAATTGTTTTGTGTGATTTTTTTACTTTAAACAGGAATGTTAAAAGATAATATTTATGTAAAAAGACTTAATACAAAATTCGTCGTTATTGTTAAATCTGAGTAATCTCTTGATACATTTGTTTCCACACTTAACTCTATCAAGCCTTCTTTACATTCATGCTTTTTTATATTTCAAATCATAAACATAATGCAGCAGTAATACCTCGTTCACAATATTATTCTATTATTTACATTTTGTAGGGGGAAAGTAAATTTCGATAAATGTAAACGGTAAATGTGCTATCTTATTGGACAGTTGATGTATTTTGGAAAGCTTTCTTTGTCCATACATAATCTTTTCATTTTGTTATATTTAAATACATGTACTATATTATCCAATTATATTACCCTCTAATTCATTTTATTCTTCTCAGATTTTAAATTTTTATAAAAATAAGTTGCAAAAAAAAATAAAACCTTTCTTTTAAAATCCTTTTGTGTGACATTTCTAATAAGTCTAAGCAGCTCAAGGTCTCCTTTTTATTATATATTCCAATTTCATTTAGTAATTTTTGTTAGAAAAAGGGATCGCGAAGAAAAAGCTTTGGAATCCTATTTATTATTTTAGTACGTTTATGATTGGAAGAAATAAGCGGAAATGAATTTACATATTATTATTTCGATTTTAATCATTTCCCAGAAAAATACTTTAATAAATTAAAGTGATATTTCAGTATTTAAAAAAAAAAAAAAAAACTGTCGATACTCAGATACTATACCTGAAAATACTTTCTCTTATTATTACTATTTTTACTGTGTTACTGTATCAAATCATATGTTATTATTTGGATTTCAAAATCTGATCAAAACTTTTAAGAGATTTAAAATATTTTAATATTTTTATCCCTATAGAAATTTGAGAGATAAAACGAACATTTTCAATTTCAACAGTTTGCATGAGAAGTTGACATTTCTGGAAATCTTAAGAAACATTTTAAAAACGATTTAAATATATTAATAATCGAACTCAGTTTGAATATCAGACTAATAAATATAAATACTAGTATTACATCAAACATGGAGTGCTTGTAATACAAATTAAAAATTACATATATCATCGGCAAGTTATATATATATATATATATATATATATACATATTATTTGTGTGTGTGCTACACTTGAATTTGCAATAATCTTTCGGTTCTATGACATTCTATGACGGAATAAATATATTCTTTAATAATATTTTTATTAAACTTACTAATAGATGTAGAGAAATTACTAATAATAAAATTAAAACCTTACGTAAGAAAATAGGTTCTACTATGAATATTATAACATTTCTTCATATAATTTATAACCCAATTAACTTCATGAGGTACGTATTAAATTCAGAATGTATACTTTATATATTTATATGAAATATATGTGAGACTAATGGTTTCAATACTTATATTACGATATCTGGTTTATATATATGCTCATCCAGAATGGAACTAAGTACCAAAAAGATGATTAAGGTTTCTTTTTCTGCCGCAGTCAGATATGCAAATGATTAAAGTATCAGCCTCGTTGTTATCAGTTACATTAGTATTAGTATTGTTTAGTTCACGTGTTTGAGATGTAAGCAAACCTGTGACTTTACGATCCATTAAGGACCATTTAAAATGTTCTCCCAACGCGCATAATATTTTGATTCTGACTATAGTTTTTGGGCTTTATTTATGGCTTTGAAATTAAGAATACCTTGAGGAGAGAACGGTAGCCCCTTGAAAGTTTCATGACCTTGAGAAAGGTCATCTCAATTGCACGAAGGCTGTTGGACATTTTGTCAGATTATCAAATCTGTTATGTTACACTTTCACGCTGTTGGTGGAATTCTTTACAAAAAAGCTATCTTTTATGACAAATAAGCTGAGAGAGAGCTACACGGAAGCGGCAAGCATGAAACATATCAGTTGAGAGAGTTCTGGACATGCGAACCGTGATGTCCTCCCTGCATTATCCTGTAAAGTGCCACATTATTTGCAGACGGCTTCATATTTGTGGATTGCATGCACGGAGACTATTAAGGAGATATCCCCTGACAACTACAGAAACGTCGCGAGAATGTGCAGAACTGCCACAAAGAGTAGCAGAAAGCCTTTCGGAATAAGCAAACGTCAGCTTCAGTTATGAAACTCACTTTTGTTTTAGTGAGGAAACCGTATAAAAATGTTCAGCAGTGTGGAGGCAAAATGAATAGAGTGCCAGACTAAAATTCGGTGTCACTCATTACACATCCAAACGGTGATTGAAATGGTATAGTTTCAATTGAGATTTCGTACGATGCCCCAAAACCATTGGTCTTCATCACAGTAATTTTGAAGGTCTAAAGGTACTTTAGTAAAATTCTTCGACCAGTGGCCGTTCTTCTGTGAACACCCATTTCAACAAGACAACACTTTTAGTAGTAGGTTCTTGGACGTCTTACCATATGCACATATGGTAAGACGATTTAGACATATACCAATTTAGAGATGTAGAGGACAGATAATCCATGCTGCAAGTATGCTCTTATCTTTATGATGAATTCGAAAATAATCCATTTTTCATCACCAATTATCAACCAGTCCAAAAAGGTTTATATGTTATGTGTTTTTTGAAAACACATTTCCTTTATTGAAGTATTCTAACAACTAGGAAAACATATTGTAAAATAAAAGGGGAGTAGGAACTTTTCTAATATTGTATGCAAAGTCATCGAAACCTTATTTTAACCTCTTTTTATCGGTGACAAATGGTAAACAGTGCTAAATGGTTTAAATGGAATATACATCTCAAAACAAAACTTTAAGCGTAATTCTATTGTTCAAAAAGTAGACATTTTTATCATCTGTAAATTTGATTCATACTCAGTTCAATATAAGTTTTATTTATAAGAATGAGATCTATTTTATTTCATTTTTTCCCCATTTTTTGGTTAATCTGTATTTTCAATATCTCAGATAGGCTCTCTCTCACACACACACGCGCTCGGTGTGTGTGCTTGCATGCGTGCGCGAGTGTATGAAATCTGTGTAGACATGGGCTCATTTATCTGTACTGAATGTATATTATAATAAGAAAAATTCTATACTGGAGATGAAAAATCAATAGTCTATCGTCACTCTAGTCATTCATTTGACTGTGATCTATTTCTTCTTGGAAATGAACTACAATTACCCGAAATTCAATTCGAAGACAAAATTAGAAGTCCTGGGTTGGTTAAACTTTCCATGACACGCCACTTCCAATTTTCTGTGAAAAAGTGAAAGCTCACAAATTGGGTCTGTATTGGGTCCGTGCCAAGTTAAGGATAAGTGCTACAAGTTACTCCTAAATGCTTATATACTTTCACTCTTGATAATTTGAATCATAACGTCGTCCTGAAGTTTTATAATGAGTTGTGAAAAATTGCTCTTCTAAATGAATAAGAAAAGCTTCTGGGTAACCTCAGCAGAAAAAATCGAAATTGTATGCGTTATCTAATTGCTTACATGTTATGAAGGAGAATTTTCTCCTTGTTATTGTATTTATAAATGCAAAAAAAGAAAAGAAATTAGCATGCCAAATGTCACCTAATTTACTGACGGTGATGAATCAAGGTGCTGTCCTCACAACGCCTTCGTGCTTATTTCTTCTTGACAAATTACCTTTAAAGCATTAATGTTGTTGAGATAAAAAATGACTTCTATTCTTTGAACTAATAGGCATTAGATTTTATATAAACTGTTTCATTCTGATTAACATCTAAATTTTCGTATTAATCCTTCAAATAGTATTTAGTTTAGATACCTTTTGACTGTTTCGCTACTCCTTGTCCTCCAATTGTCTTGGTGTGGAAGTTTGGAGAGAGGTAGGACAGATGTTATCCTCGTCACTTCACTGAATTCAAAATTACTAGCTCCGCCACTAAAAACCTTCTTTTTGCTTCTAAGGGCTATTTTAATAAATATTCAATTCAAATCAGAAAGCTGTTAAGGTGATTGTATAAAGCCTTATTCTAATTTGTATTCATTTTAAATTCACAAGTTTTGTTGTATTTGGTACGCGAATAGCATCTGAAATCGCTTGCATTAATAAAATTCCAAGGCAAAATATATCGGATAGGCTTTCATTATTTTAGATTGGCATCATATTAAAATTTCGCATTAGAGTTGTCCTGACAACAGATCAATTTTCCTAAAATTATCTGATATTTTTTAATAGAAAACCTTTTCTTCATGATAAAAAAAATAAAAATCTAAACAATGTTCAGCTTATCCATATTTAACTACAACTTGTTAAAACTGACTTTTAAATTTTAAAATCTGTTTATGTGAATTTTAGTTGCTAATCTTTAATTAGAGAAATTTGAACATTTCTTTGAACAATATTCAAACACTGTATTAATCAGAAATTAAAATATGCTTCGCAAACACTTGAGAACTAGTGTTCGATGTTAGTTAATGTAAAGATAGAGTTGCATTTATTTTAATTATAATTTAGAACTTATTTCGTTATGCTATTGCATAAGTAATTGCTTTACTACGGGGTTAAGATCTCTAATATAGGATCAATATTATAAATTTTAGTTTTTTGTACCAAACATGTATTGAATTTTGTATTTATTTTATATATTATCATTTAAATCTTAAAACTCTCAATCAGTTTCAAATAATTTAAATTTAATTATTATTAAACAAATTTTATCAATGTATTATAGCTCAAACAACGAAATGTAATTAATATAAATTGCAAGTGTATAAATATACTAAATTACTTGTGTTTCAAATTTTAAAATAGACACATTAAATGTATTGAATTTATAGTATAACACTAAATTTGAAATTTTACCAAAACTTTATACTCATTTGCTACAGAAACATGTATATAAACATTTAAAAATTATTTTACAGTTGTGCTAGAAAGGAAAGGAAAAGATAATTAAAAAATAATTCTAAGACTTAAAACGCGCTCCTCATTACCAGAAAAAATAATTTTGAATGGGAAAATGGATCTTAAATGAATTATATTTTGGTTGTATTTTCATTAAATTTTTTTCAATAATGTTAGCTGCTTAAAAATTATAAAAACTAATATATTTTCTGTCGTAATATAGAAAAACTGAATGTCCTAATTCAAGTATTTCATTTTCTTTATAAACACGTTTATACTAGTACTTGTTATATTTTAACTGTTTAAAGCCAGAAAATTGTTATTTGCAAAATAAAGTAATAAGGATTTTAATAATATATCTGTATTTTTTTCAATTCTCACTAAAATTTTAGATTAAGGTATGTGAATACGTTAACATACACACATTTTTTTAAAAAGGCTTTTGAAAAAAAAATATTACAGAATTCAGAACAATTAAACAGAATTTATAAGAATCATGTAAGAGGAATGTTTTAAAAAATGTGACGATTTACTTTCACAAATTAAACATCATTACATAGTATTGCTAAACCTATTACATTTATATTCGTGATAAATATTTCAGAATTGATTTTTTATGAATTTCTTTTTTTTAACATAATAAATGCTCAAAAATTATTCTAATATTTATTTAATCCAAAATATTTTTTTCTAAATTCTGTTGTTACTTTTGTAGTACATTACTTTATTTAAAGAGCATAGAAACCACAAAATTAATACAAAGCTATTTTATGCTGAACTTTTGAGTTTTATGATACTGATTTACAATCGAAAGAATGTTTTTGTGTTTCATGATATTTTTGTAGTAACATAAATATGATTAACGTTTCTTTAGTTAAATTTCTAGCAAGTATTTTTCAGGTTTAAAATCTAGCTATTAATTCATCTAATATATTATGTGAAATTTCGCAGTTGATTGTTAAAGTAGCACCATACAAAGATATGTACATGGTAAGTCCCGTAAGAGCTTATATAAAATGAATTTTGAAGAAATTATCGACTGCTTTGATTTTTTTTTTATTTAAACTTATTGTTTTGTAAAGTGATCATTTGTAATTTCTCTAATCATTTTCTATAAGAAACGCAATTTCCCAGATTCTAATAATTAACTTAATGATTTAATTTAATTCAAAGTATGAAGATATATATTTATGCATTCATTTCAAAAAAAATCTTATTCTCAAAATTAGCTTGAAACCTTAAAAATATGAAGATCTTTAAATTTAAAAATTAACCGTTATATTACATACTTTTTACTGAAATATATAAAAAAGTCCTTACTAATTGATAATATTTAATGTCCTTTAAATTTCTTTTTTGTATACTATTGTTTGAATTTGAACTATTATCCATTACATTTTATTTTTTATAATAAAATAAGTAAATTTTGAAGCTCGGTTTAAGCACCATTTGAAAATTTTGATTTTTGGATGCCAGATAAAATTATTATTATACTTTTTAGTTGTGTTAAAAAGGTACATATATGTAAAGTACTTTAAAAATAATTTTAGTTTGATTATAAAAGTACATTTAATTCGAAGTAATTTTTTATATATATATATTTCAGTTTGACAAAATGGAAACAAGAAAACGTGATATAAAAAGTAATATTTGAAAAAAATCTTCTTTAAAAGAAAGAGCATTGTGAAAAGCAGAGAGAGGAGAAACATGAAATGTTTTCAACTAAGCGGAGTAAATAGTAAAATTATTAGCATCTAAATCTTCAAATTTCGACAAATATTATATAAAAACAAACCAGATATTTATCAATCTGCGATTGGTAAACGCCAAAAGATTGTGTTAACATGACATAATCACGCTTACTTTGGAGTTACATTAAAGTTTCCACTTGATGTAAGGGTAACGAAATCACTTATTTCTTCACATTTGGTTCCATTTATATGCCGTTTTGCAATTTAAAATAAGTTATGTAAGTTATGTAAAATACCAACAGAAAATATCGTTTAAGTAATCATATCACGCAACGCTAGACATTATTAACATTCTATAGTAAATGGCAATTTGCTTACTCGAGCGGATCCTGTTTGTTAAGAAGTTTATACTCATTAAACCATCTAAACAGCGCTCAATAATCAAGTTGTCTTTCAAGCACAGCTTGCGATTTTGATGACCTTATTTATCAATAAACAATTTTAGACTCATCTTTTGAACTTCGTTTAACACCATTTCGATTTTGACTACACCAATTTTACTCGTTTAACAAATGATTCTCTGTCAACCATTTACGGATTCGATTCTGTTTGTGGAATTCAGACAAAATATTATTCTATGAAATTAAGGGGTATTATTTCTATAACGATCTAAAAGTTAAAAATCGGGATTTGTAAATTATGCTAATAAAGTATGAAGCTGAAAACTAGTTTCTAAACGGAAGGTAAATTCCAATTTGTGAGTATTTTAATGTTACCTTAAATTATTTTAGTAACATGTTGCAAAAATTAATGAAATATTATCTAATGAATTTCAATGAATTTTTGAATGGTTAAAAGTCAAGAAATAAAATTTTCAGGAAAGTGTGAAATGGAAAACTAGTCTCTAAAATAAAATTAGAATCTAACTTTGTAAGTATTTGAATATCATTTTAATTTCTTTAGGAAAAATTCAAAAAATATTATTATCTTATACATAATTCGGAAAATTTAGTATGTAAATCATATTGATAAAAATTGATTTAAGTAATTATATTAAAATGCTTATACATTTTAATATAATTCGAGGTACTATATTTTTAAGTGCATACATTCCATTACTTGTGGTTTTAACACCTTATATCATTGAAATTTAAATTAAAAAGGAAATTAAATTCAAATTATGAAATTTGTCAGGAATGTACTTATTAAGGAGTTTCGAAAGCATTTATTTCTTAAAATTTGGTTTTATTTATTCATTTATTTATTTAAAAAAATTTCATTTTTCTGTGGTATTATTTTATAATAATATTCAAGTTCCATATAAATACAGTTTTATACGTTGAATAAAATAATGTATGATTGATATAAAAAATCGTATAACGTATTATAAATTTAGGTAGAATGAATACTGTAATGTATTATTCCAAAACTATTAATCACTGACTTTTAAAAGCAATTTCTTTACAATATATTTTTTATTATAGTTAATTCAAAACTTCAACTTATAATGATTTCAAATGAATTAATCGGATTATCCATTTGAAATAATGTTTTCTTTCGAATCTTATATAATAAGAAGATGTAAATTAAGATTAAAAAAATGACATACTGCTCGAAAATATATTAAACACACGGTATTATTACACGATAATTTTGAAATAGATTACATTATTTCTATTAAAAGAATTTTAAATAAAAAGATTAATATGACATTTATTAAATATCCATTTAGGACAAAACTGCAATCGTGACCTAAGATTTGGAAATAAATCTGTCAGTTAACTCAATAAAATTACGAAATTCAAAAATAATTGAATAATGATAATCGTCATCTCCAAAAGAGCGTAGAGTTTCAATAATTGTCTTTGGAAGTGAACAAATTTTTTTCCACACCAATGATCATTGGCAAAGAAGGAAAAATCGTTTAAAATGAAAGCAAAAATAATTTATTCGATTTATGGTGACGGATATCTATTTAAGTGAAGGGAAGATAATTCATATTTTGAATATTTTTGAGTGAATTTTTAAAACAGTTAACTTTAAATTATATTTAAATCTTTGAGACTTCGAGTATTCACTCTGAACTTGAATTAATATTTAAAAATATTTTTACTCAAATAATATTAATGCTCTATTTTTTAAACATATTTAGATAACAATTCAAAATGAAAAAATTAAAGTTTATATAAATATAATCTTTTAAGAATAAGCCAATTTTTTAATAATAATATTCCACATAGAGTTATATCTAACACAGTGCACTTCCACAAAATAGGAAAATGCTAGGTATGTTCAAAAGTAGTTCAAATCATACATACATATATAAAAAAGGAATATTACATCTCAAGATATACATTCCATACAACTATTCATTCTGTAACATTACTCATAAAATAAGAGGTGCTTTATATATATATACTAGTTTAAATTTGTTTCGAACACTGTCTATGCAATCGTAAATTGAATAATTTTATTCATTTTGAAACAAAGGGTTTAAAATATTTTCAGCTCCATAAGGAAAGCTTTATATGGAGAATGGACCTTTTAATTTATTTCTATATTTTTAAACTCAGTTTTCCTATTGTGTCATCAACGAAATTAAATTGCAAACTACTTAATTAACATCCAGTGAAAAGTCATTATTTGAAAAAATAAACTTTCAGTTTCATTAGGTATGTCTCAAACATTCGAGTTTCCCTATCTCTGAATACATTTGTGCATCTTATAATAATAGATTACAACCAAATCTATTTTTATGTAAAAGATAATATTTTATTGGATATTTTAAAGAGGAAATTTAAATTCTAATTAAAAGCAGTTTCTAATTTTTAGCATTTGTATCTTGTAGAAATGTTGCAGGCCTTAAGATTTCACCCAATATTTATAAAATTAAAAAACTCTTAAGAATTATTTTTTATTATCAATCAGTATCTGTAAATAAGCTCATAATTATAAAATTACTTTCGTCATTTTCAACTTGCTTACATTGAAGGATTTCATATTTTCTCGAAGAATTACAAATATGTTGACTATTTTTCTTTAAAAAGTTTTTTACAATTTTATTTTAGCCCTGTTAGAGCAGAAACATATTTTTCTTTAAAGCAAGCACAAAAAACAAACCGAAAGGTAATTTTGAGTTGACTTTTGCTCTTGCTTTCAAGAAGAATATTTTGTTGTTCTAATATGTCTAAAATAAAATTCTAAGAAATTTAATGAATCATACCACATCACTTGAATAAAATCCTCAAGTTATATAATTTTAAATTAATATATCTGTTAAATATTTACTTATAAGTTTGAATTTATTAATTGGTATATATAGTAACTGTAAATGAACTTCTAACTACTTTTAACATAAAAAATTTAGGTTGTACTTTTTTGTATTCTAATCACAATTCAAAAATCATTCAACTGTATCAAGTTGTAACAAAACATTGATCTAACATTTCCATGACTATCTTTGTCTTCAATACATGCATCAGTGATTATGTAAATTTATCTGTAATAATAGATAAAATTCATTTGATTTTTCCTACGGTCAATCGTTTTTGTCCATTCGTATTCGATACCCATGAGAAATTGATTTATTATAAATATCAAGAACTTTCAAAATAGACCTTCTTTCATCATTTAATACTATAAAGACTTTCACAATATCATCTTATTTATCTTTAAAGCTTGTATTCGTTTCCATGAACAAATTCGAATATGGTAATATTTTTATTGAAAGAAAATTAAATATTCGTTCGTATCTTAAGGAGTGTTGTACACGCACGCTCCTTATAGATTATCTTGGATTTTCTGTAGTTAAGGTATTTGATTTTTCTTACCTTTATATATACTATACCGGAAGAATGAAGTATTTTACTGTAACATGAAAAGAGAGGCTAATAATTCTCCACACAGTAATACATGCATTTAAGAGATAAATTTTATTTATTTTTTATTTTAAATTAATAAAAGCTAATATTAGTTTACACTGTAGCTAAAAGTTTTTAGCTATTATTATACGATTGATTATTTCCCGAACAGAATTCATTTCAGTGCAACTACTTTAGAATTTCACGCACGGTATAACATAAACACTCGAAGTCACTCTCAAATTGAAGGATGCAATGATAATTTTGTTCTGGTTAATTTATTGGCTTTTTCTTGCAACAGTTAAATACTCCATTCTTCCAATAATGTATTTATATACGTCATACTTAAAAGCAACCTGAAGGCTTCTAGCGACGGACCTCGTGATTTTGAGTCTCTGTCAAATGAAGACGATAACCGAGCTGGCACCTCCCTCTTCAAACTTCAGCACCATGCCAGCAGGACTTGGGACCTCAACAGATTTAATGTGCCTCAGCACCTCTACACTCCGGGTCTTTAGTTGTATCAGGACTCGAACCTACGACGAGCCGAAAGTAACACCATCGACGATTATAACCAAATAGGCTGCCGTAACCCCACAGTTTTGTACTTAAAGAATTGGGTAATGGAAAATGTGGAGTTGATTAAAAGAAATTTATTTCCGTAAGTCTGAAATAAGACAATAACTAGGAAAAATTCTTATTTAGAATTTAGAAACTTTTAATGTAAAAAGTCTTCATTTTTAAGCTCAAAATCATACTTTTTGGTCCCAAAGCTCTAAACCAGGAATTTTATGAACTCATTGAAGTGACATGGAAGAATGTAGATGCATATGAGTCTTTAGTAGAAAGGGAAACCCAGTATACTGATTTTTTTTTCGGATGCAAGAAATGAAATCTTCTATATTTCTTTCTTATAAATATACCGAATGAATTATAGTAGGAGTATTTATATCTTATCATCAAGAATACTATCTAACAGTTATCATCAAAAACACCATATATCAATTATCAAAAAGAATACCATACGATATACCATGCAACAATACGGTATAATAATTTTTTGTTCGAAATAAACTACAATAAACTTCAAACTAGTCTTACAAAATATTACTTGACTGATACTTTGTCAGTTATAATAACGGATAAAAATATCGTAAGAAATTATTTTGGATCAATATACTTAAGAATGGTAGTTATTCGTCTCCAAAGATGTATGTAACAGCTTCTTTTAAGTATTAAAATACTCTATATTAAAATTCATTAAATGGATCAATAATAATATTGAGTGTGAAACAATTAATAATATTGAGTGTAAAAAAGTAGTTCAAATTTTGTTATTAATTTTTCCTTGTTATACTTTAATTGGTTTCCTATGTTAAAGTTTTGAAAACTTCTTGATCTTCAGAATTAAGTTCTATATTTTGAAAAAAATTCTTTTTTCTAAAATTTAAGCAATATGAAATGTTTCAGCATTCTACTGTGCATTATAACAAGTCAGTTTATTTTTAATGTTTTCCTAAAATATCACATTATTTACTTTTTTTAAATTTAAAATTATAAGAATCATGTTCCGAGAGCAAAGGCCACAAGCCAGCAGATTTGATTTATTAATATTTATAAAATTCTACTTAACTGACTTTCATTTAATTTCAAGCAAATAATTGAGACATAAGTCTCATAAAAATGATTGGCACTGCTTCAATTTTTCCTTAGATTAAATGCATTAATATGTTAGATGCCTTTTTATTAAAAAATCATTTATTAATTTTAAAATCATTGTTTCTAACCTCATAAGTTAACAACATTTTCTCATAGTATACAGTGTTCAAATTCCTTACTATGAATCGTCGTCATAAATCTTTTTACACTTTTATAAAATATTTTACTAAAAATTTTAATAAAGTGTAACCTCGTTTTTGAGCTACTCGTTTCAGATTATTTATTCTTCATTGTTCTCAAACAAATTATTTTCTGATAACATTAAAAAGATCTCGATACAACAGCCTACATTTTTTAGATTTTTTTCCAAGTTGAGCGTATTCTACTAACAGAAGCTTTTATGTATTGCCTCAATATAGCACATCTAGCATCAGGGATGATACTGGATATTATAATAACCATACAGAGAAGTGAATATTCTCATTAACAAAAGTGATAAAGAGTACAGAAACTTTAAGTCTACTAGGGTGCGATCAGAATAAAAAAAAAAATATTTATTCGAACTTCTTTTTATCCTTTTTCTAACATTCGCTTTAAATTTTTTTAACCTTGAATTAACTCTGGAAGAGTTTCTCACAAAATAAACATTATATTCCATTATTAATGTTATGGATTCAAGTAGTTCGTGTGAAAACAATGCGTGCAGTTTCTTTTTGAGCAGGAGTAATTGTTGCTGTAATCTATTTATAAAATCAATTTACTTAATTACTTAAGTTCGAAACTTGAAACTCCAAAAAATAATAAATATAGGAGCATATAAACTGCGTATATGAAGTAATTGAAAAGCACGAACCAAATCGAACTTATATGTGGTGCTATTGTTTTATTTTGTTTTTGTCTTTAGGACCGATAAATTACCATTCTAATATGGTTATATATTGTGACCGATTTTATTTTTATTTTATTCGTGAGTTTAAAAATGCGTAGAACTTTCTTTGTTTCAGAACATGCAACTATTGTTTTACAAGAGTCGAAGATTTCGGAAATCTTTTAACGCAATAACTTCCTGCAATAGAAAAAGCATTTACGGAAATTCTCAAAACTCAGCATACTCTGGCACTCGTAAATAAACTGTTCAAATTTTGAAAAGAAATCGAAGGACCTTAAAATTTCTTTTAAATCTTAACACTCGGAAATGTATTTTTTTTACAATGGTATATTGACTGAAGAATTTCAGTACTTGTTATATCTCTCACATATTAAAAAATGAAAAAAGAAACGAGTGATGAAAATAAAAGCATTTCTTTACAAATTGAATAGAATTTTTCATTTTTTCCAAAAGAATTTTAAAATGAAATTAATAAAAATAGTAAATAGAAAGAGATATTTATAGTACGGGAAAATTATTCCTTTTTCCCGTGTCATTTTAAAATAATTCATAAACTGCCTTTTACATGTTATGTCGATTCGTGAGATAAATTGTGAATATGTTTCATCTTTAATCATCACATTTTTCTCTGAAATACAGAATCAATGATAATGATAGAACGTGTCATTGTATGAATGTCACAATGTCTCTATTTAAATCTGCAATGTTTCCGTAAAGTCATTTTACTGTCCTAAAACATTAAATTAATTATTAAAACATAAAAGAAACGTCTCATAAAGGAGACTTAATAAATAATTATTATTACCAATATAAAAATAATTTTAAAAATTAGTAAATTTAACTCAAATCTTGAGGATAACTGTAAATTGTATTGAAATTGTAATTATTTTCTAAATAGTAATAATAGAAAGAAAGATTCTGCTGCGTATTCAAAAGATCTGTAATGTTGCTAAATTAACTGTAATTAGACTAACTCAATGAAACACTGGTGACGAGTTAAATTCTTTTTCATTTCGATCAACTGATACTTTTGGTACTTCTTTCCTTTTATCTTCCAACTCAGATTACAGTAAACTTTTAGGTTCAGCTTTTGACCGAATTCAATTATTTCAACTTCACTGAAAGTTTCTCAATTTTTTTCTGATTCTCTCACTTAACGGTGATCTTATATCTTTAAATTTTTTTAGATTTTAATTCAGGAAAATGTGAGTAACACGCTTTTCTGTTAATAAAGAGAGATTTCAGGAAACTTTATTTGAAAACTTAAATAAATGTTTTTTTCCCGAATGGGTACGTTGAATCATAGATATGATCCCATTTGCATCATAATTGCAATATACAAGTAAGGATCACCCAATTCAAAGAGGGACTTCTGTTGGATTGACGGAAGTTTTAATGATTGTAATGTGTTAAATAATGATACAAAAGAAACATAATTTTTATTTCAGACTGATACAGGCTTTCCAGCTGTCCATGAGATAATGAATACCTGGATGAAGAGCTTCCAGGATTATCTGAAGAATTATTCTTCAATAGAGATTTTGAACTGCATTATCATGAGCATTTGCATCTAAATAGGGATTTTCAATAAACCAAAAACACGGTAAGCGCAAAGTGAGAAGTCAGGGGTATGCGGAAGAAATACGAGGCCTTCCCAACAAAATCTCTGCAACAAATTTTTGCATGCAGTAACCTCATGAGGGCGGGCATTACCTTACAACTGAATAACCCTTTGGATAACATGCAAATTAAAAGATTTTCAATTCATGTCTAGAGGCCCAGAATTTTGCTTCAATATTTCTCCTAGAAAATTGTCTGAACAGTTTCTTTGTTGATATGCAGTGCTTAAGATATCCTGTGAATGGTAAATGACAAGAATGTCAAGCCTAGTGGTCATGGTCACGAATTCATGACTGTCGTTGCTTCTTTCGTGTCGTGAATTCGAACGATAATACCACAAAGCAACCGCTATGTAGAGGATCTGATGCATATTAAATCTGATAAAGCTCCACGTCTCTTTGTTGGCTTAGTGTGGAAGATGGGAACGGGAAGTGCCCTCTCAAGAATTGTCATCTTCGCTTGACTGAGGCTCGAAATTATGAGGTTTCGTCACCACCAGCCTTCATGTTGTTTCTAAGTGTGACGTTAACAAACAATCAATCAATCACCTGATTATCCATCGCAGTATTTGTTTCTTATAACCACGTGCTCTTGACCTGACTGACACCTATTTTCCATTCTAGTATGTCCCTTACAAATTTGTCGTGGAACATTGAAGTGCCTGAGAGACACTCCGTCACATACACATTTTGTATAAAGCGATTAATCTCAGCTCTCGTTTTCTGTAGCGAAAAAAATAGCATGACTACGTTTCGAGACATTCATGATCCAATTGGTAGTGATTACCTTACTCCCACGCAATCACAGAGGCAACTGACGCGTTTGAACGATACCGAATGCTTTTCAATCATTCAAATCACTCTCGACACATGCACAACGTTTTGTCTCGTCAAGCAACGGAGCACATGCGACAATCTAACTTTTATTTGGGCAACCCTTATATACCATATTTTATATATTTGTAATAAACAAAACTTTTACTCTGATATATTTTTGAAAATGACACATATCGTAGGTACTAGCCCTATTTTAGAAACTATTTTGCTTCTATCTAGTTAACTTCATGTAAAGTCGTACAAATTAAATTGGTATTACAATATAAAGCACTACGGCGAAGTCTTCCTGTTTTCTCATACTAAAAATGATGATTTGGAATTTAGTTGAATATACAGCGAACTAAAAAAAGCTACACAACAACAGGATTCGATTTAGCCGCTCATTAATTTTTTGAACAATTGATATCAAAATAAAACAAAAGTGAAAAAATTAAAGGTTATTTCTCCCAAGATAAAATAGATTTATTTAACTTAATAAACAAATAAAATGAGATATTAAACTTTAAAATAGTTATTAAAAGAAATTATTTTTTTTCAACAATGTTTAAATAAAACTTGGAGACTTATTTTATTGCATTTGCTCTGTAAAATGACATTATGCAAATTTTAAAAGAACTGTTGATGTATGGCACGAGTCCAAATCAGAGTTGTATCTCTGAAACGTGTTTAAATTTCCTTTTGTTTGATGATATATTTCTAAAAAATTAAAATGAAATCAATCTTCTGAAGATAAGAAAAATTTAATGAGAAACTGTAGGAAGAGTAGAAAAGTTTAAGATTTATTTCAGGTACTGGGAAAATCTTCATTCAATTGAGCTATATTCATTTAAATAATACACTCAAAAATACAGCTTTTTGGAAAAACCAAGCGGAAGAGAAAGGCCCCAAAAAATTTTCTTGCCTTAAAAAGATTGTGAGATTTGAGAAAGAGAATTGCAAACTTTCTGCAGTGAAAACAGCAAGGAACTTGAAGAAGAAATTTATAGGGTGATTCAGAAAACATAGAAAAATTTTAACTGATGATAGTACACATCAATACAAACAATTTTCATCAAAGAAAACTTGATCTAAAATAAAATTCTAGTGTTCTAGCTCGATTCAAAGTAGCCAATCCGAAAACCCTAAAACAGCATTCATGTTGTGATTTATCGGGAAAAAAGAACACCAAACACGCAAATGTAACCTAGAAAAGAAGAAGAAATAACTTTGTGTCAAATAGTATTTACATAACATTACGTTCATTTCTGTATTATTATAATTTGGTTCACTTAGTTTTTGCTGTGCATTTTAACGTTGTTTGGTATTTAAATTGGTAGTAATTTTTAATTTTTATCTTATCTTTACACTTAATTCATATTTTTATAACAGTATTTAATTACATTTTTCGCTTATTTTCATTAAAACTTATTGTTCATTTACAACTTAAGATTATATTTCTATTTCTTTTTTTTTTTTGTTTATTTATTAATGTTCTCAATTCTGTAATTTTTAGCTATTAGTGTTTTAGTTCTAAAAGTGTCTTTAAATAAGATTTTAGTGATTATAATTTGTATTTTATTATAACTTTATATACATACAAATATTACACACACAAATATATATATATATATATATAGTGGCTTACTTGGGAGGTGCAAAGGGAAATATGCGCTCCCGAGAATTTTTCATGAAATTTAAATACTTCAGAATAGTTTTTTACTATACAATTATAGATATTCTAAATCTTAAACATAAGAACTTTTATTCCAGTAGAATCATCTGAACATTATTTTAGGGTAACAAGTTTTAATCAGTTTTCGGTTGATGTATTTTACATCTTAAAGAAATATTCACAATACACAAATCAGCTATGAGTTAATTAATTATTTTAATTATACATTTTAATGACGTTATCTTAATATGAAAATAAATTGGAGAATTCGAAGGAAATATATAGTTCTGATATGTAAGATTTTAGTGTTAATATTTTGATCGCAGTATATGAATAATTGGAGAAAAAGAAATTACTTGCATAACAAACTAGATTAACTGCTATAGAAGCTGTACAAGAATACAACTCAGATTTTTCCCCGAACATTCACAAACTTTTAAAAATTTTAGTCACCTTGCCTTTTGCAGTATGTACTGCAACATAAAAGCTAAAAGATCATTTTCAGCTATCAAATGTTAATTTTTTTTTCTTTTGCATAAATGGACTATATTTGTTATACATATTTCAAAATAATTCTGTAATTGAAGAAATAATTCTTAAAAAATTGGCAAAAACGGAGAATAAATATAAATTTGTAAAAACTGCTATATATATGGAAGTTTTCATTTTAATATACTCGCACTTTTCCAACTTTATTTAAAATTATCATCGTTTTTTCAAACATTAAATGTTTTTATGAATTTTTCAATGGTGTCGGATTCCACCGATTCTGTTTAGTAGGAACTTTTGTTCTCATGGTATTTTTATTATTTTTCTTAAATGATCTTTATTTTTTGATTAAATTACATCAATAGTTGAACAGTTTTATAAAGAAGAAATAATACTGATATAGCGCATTCTTTATTATTAATCAAGTGGTATTTCTAAACTAAAGAAATTGCATCTTTCAAAGCAATGAAAATATGCACCTCCAAAGATAATTTCTGGATACGCCACTGTATATATATAACACCATAAGAAGAAGCCTATTTGTATAATAACAAAAATTACTATATTATTCATAATGAAATTAGACTATTTTCTGAAATAAAACCATATTTTCAACTTTCATTCTAGTATAATTTTGAAGGCTAAGCACATCTACTACACTTACTGTCCTTCGTGCCAAAAAAAAATCTCGAAAAAAGAAGCAGACGACTTCGTTAGTAATTCAGCCTCATACAGTGAAGTGGTTTCAGTACCCCTAAGGCTACAGAGTCCTGATTACTTACTTTTTGAATCAGCGAAGAATGCTTAGGCTGTGGTTTTTCTCGATGACGTCGGAAAAGATGGGGATGATGTCTGAGTATTTTCACTGATGTTTGGAAATTTTCTAGGGGGAAATCTGGTTTACAACCGCGGTCTTGTCATTATGTAGTAGATGTTCTCTTACTCTCAGATAAATTTTATCTGGACTTTCAGTGAAAAGGAATGATTACTCTAAAGTAAATTGTAGGATGAAGCAAATATGAAGCAACTCTGTTTCATGACCTCCAAAGTTCGAGCGTCATTGGTTTTTATAGTATTTAAAATAGTAGTGTAATTTGTATTGCGTGCATGTTTGTGTTACATGTTATTACACTACAACTATGATTATAGCAATCCTACCTGAAGAAGTGTGTCCGTACGATGCAAGTTTTCAAGGCTTGTTTTACAGTTGCGTAATTGTAATAAGACGGTAGTGTATAGAAATAGTATATAGACTTGAAAGTATATAGAAATATAATATGAATTTTGGCAAGAGTAGAATATAAGAGATGGGGCTTTCGTTTTATGTTTCACTGTTTAAGAAATTTATGATGACCATAAATAGAACGATTTTTTAGTATAGTCAATGGAATAGGGATGGTACCTAATTATCCTAATCAATATCAACTGATATCTCACGCACCTAACTGCCCCATCAAGCAAGGAGTATGATGGTCCAATGAAAATAGTTCCATTAAAAGTTGAAATTCTACTGGAAATTATTCTGTTGACTCGATTGAAAATAAATTCTATTTGTAGTTGTATTTACTATCCACAAAATCCTCTATTAATCTCTACTAGGATATTCTGTAGAAACTAGTTTCGAAACCTTGCTCTATTTGGATACTCGCCGCTGCTCTATTAGTTGCTATCAGTATTCCCGAGAGAGTATCTGGGAAATTAATCACGAGACATTCAGGATCAAAATAAATTTTATTAGTTAAACATCATACTTATATGGATCCCTGTAATTTGATTGATAAGTGTCATTTAATGATTGTTCAAATATAAATACGAAATATGTTTCCGTTAAGAACGTCACGAGGTAAATTGGAGGTTGTTCAATTAATCGAGGGGACTTCAAAAGCAACACAGGTAATGGTGAAAGTTATGAAAAAGACGATAGTTCAAATCCTCCTCATCTAATAATGATTCAAGATATTTCAAAATTCATTATGCAAAGATATATGAACGACATTAATGCGAAGTTTTCAGAATAAGAAAGTAATTTTATTTTAGTGAGTTATTTTATACATGATTGCAAAGATAGAATGTTGCCTCTCATTCCTTATTTAAATTAACTTGTTAATTCACTAATAATATCACTAATAACTAAAATTCAGTCAAACATCAAATAAATAGAAAAAGAGCATTTTAACGGAATAAAACATTCACTATATCTTGCCTGTAGGAGCAACCCTCATGGGTACTCAAAAGAATATTAAAAGTATTGCTTAATTTACCACTACTACAGGAGGATCCGAGTCCAGACTGGATCAGTCTCACCAATAGTTGAATCCCCCGTCTATTACTTCTCTTTCCTAGGCCTTCTATTCTTCTTCTTGCCGTCTCCTCTCCAATCTTTCTCACTGCATCTCAATTTTTATATGAACTTTGCTTTACATAATTCGAAGTTGAGTTGTTTGAATTTATTAGCTTCCAGGACAGAGCAAGGAAAGTAAGCTTTATATTTTACAAGATAGCTCAACTAAAATTATTAAGAGATACTCTAAAATGTCTCACAGTATTTTCTCAAAATTCACTTTGCTACACTTTAGTCTACAAAATAAAAATATTTAACATATCAAAGAGTGTTTAATGAACTAATAATTGCAGAATTAATGCTCAAAATTTTAAATTTAAAATGATATATCATTGTATTTCAAATCATATTTAACTAATGGCTTTTAAATGAATTTGCGTATAACCGTGTATGATGGACTATAAGTTTGAGATATAGTTTTAAAAATGTCTTTTGAACAAATTTTTTAAATACCTATTCAATTTTAAGAATTTTTTTTTATTTCACCTCAATATGAATAGTTAATTTACCATGATATCCATAAATAACTATGAAATCTTTTGAATGAATTCGCTATTGAGTTATTATTTTTTTTTTATGTATTTGAACTTAATTCTTGGCAAATAGCAAGTGTATTAGTATTTTTTAAAATTATTTTTAATGCTTTGTAATGATTCTTATGAAAAATTTAATTACATTTCTTATATTTCTCATTTTACTAAAAATTTAACGCAGAATTAAAATATTCATTTATGATATTCAAGATGTCTCATCTTAATTAGATTAACTTTAGTATTTCTAGAGTCCTCAAGGAGTCTAACTCACGAGAATCGAATTAAGAATAAGAACAGAAAGCTATTTTCATTTACCAAACTGATTTTACGGATTCTCAGATGGAGAGGTAAAATAAAAGAAAATTTCAACTTGAGAAAATAGCAATAACTTTAAAACTTAACAGAAAAATAATTAAGGTACATAAATTGTTTATCCCAAGTTTCAATCGCGGTATTCCAAATTAAATCCATCTAAAATTTTGATGGTGTTAAGTATATTCTTCTGAAGGAAATAATACAATGCACATCATTGATACCTTTTCTCGATTAGGACCAAAAATTCCGTAATACATCCATCTAAAAAATACAAATTCACTTCAGTTCTTTTTCTTATTTGCACTAGTACCTTTAAAAAATGAAGGTGAGCTCTCTGGCAGAAGTAGAATTGATGAAAAAGTATAAAATCACTTTCAAAACGAAAATTTTAAACTAAACTAGACAATGGTATAAATAAAAAAGCCAGGTAATACAGGTAAGTGTAATAAGTGTAGTAGTATATAACAGTACATGTATCGTAAGGAATTATAGGTAATGATAATACCTTATAAACATTGAATTAAAAGGAATAAAAGCTTTCATCAAAGTTGAAATATTTGGTTTTAGTATAAATTTATTCGTAAATTACTCTATTTTATCCAAAAATTAATTATAAAATACCATTCACGCACAAAATTAGTAAAATTCTGGAATTGCTTCAAATATATCTACAAATGCATTGCTATAAGTGTGTAATGCTCTTTAGGAAATGAAGCTTCGAAATACTACTAAAACTTATTATTTAAATATATAAATATTTATAGCTCAAACTAGGGCTAATAGGAAAATTTTCTTCAAAAAAATTGTTTTTCTTTAGTATTTTTATCATTTTCAATTAAAGTTCTTTCTTTTTTTAATCCTTATATAGTGACAATGATAGATATTTAATTCCCAAATATATGTAAATTTATCTTTAAAAACAATATGTTCAAGAATATTCCTTATTATTTCTAGCTCATTATGAAATTACTAGTCCATCCATAATGTAAATGAATTAGTTTTCATTTCTATCATAAATATTTTAAACCGTTTTGATAAGAATAAATGTTTATTCTCTAATGATAGCATTAAACGAAGAATTTGTTTTAAGGACGAAATAATTTATTCGTATTTTAAAATGATAAATAGTTTATTTGTTATTAAGTCAGATAGTAATCAAAATCTAGGAAGTTCAATGAAAAAAAGGAGCTGTATGTGTCAAACGTAAGCTAATTATTTTCGCTTTGCATTTGCTGTGATAGTTATAGAATAAAAGAGAGTTTATTACAGATGTGCAGTGAAACAGATTGTCTCTGTTTAATAATGCTTTCGATTTGTTGCAACAGGAAAGAAACATTATTCGATTCTAAATGTAGAATAATTGTTCAAAATGGGTAAATGGGTGATGCTACTGCATATCTTCAAAAGCAAAAAAAAAAAAAGACAAGACAAGGACATTTAAGATATAAAGTTACCAAAAAAAATAATTTATACATTTCCATGTGCATATATTTTGTTTTATATCATGTCAAGTAAGACATTCACGTCCTTGAAGAAATAATATATGTGATATATCTTAATCTTTTTCTTAAAAAAATATTCTAATTTAGATAAGCATGAGAATTAAAAGCAGCAAACATCAATTGTTAGTATTGGAAGTATTTTATAACATGTCATATATGCATTAATTTATGTAATATTTATACTTCCAATTTGTTTGTTAATCCAAGTCACGGTCTTCATAATAAAGAGTTTCGTTATTTATTAAATTATTCTGTGATATATTTTTCACCAATTTAGGCATTTTTATTTAATTTTTAGAATATTTCTGGTCTTTTTCTTTTTTAAAAATATTATTAATTATTTATCAATTTCTGGAATTCATTTAAAAATATATCAAATTATGATTACCAAAATTCTACAAAGTTTTTTTTATCTATTTTGCAATCAATGATCAATCATTTTTCCAGTGATAAGGAAACCTTGTAATTTAATTTTGGAGCTGATATTATTAATTTATAAAACAATTTACATTTATGCCGTATTCAGGTAAATTTAAAACAATTTTTTGGCCACTTTTAAAACATTTGAATCACTTTTAAGATTATTTTCCAATATTTTTACAGCATTTTACATTCATATTTTTAATAAAGTCCCAATGCAGTTGGTAGCTTTTTTTTATTAGGATTAATTTCTCTTATTATGAGTACAATAGATGTTTTTTAAATTGCTTGAAATTATATTATTATGCATTCTACTGAAAAACATTAAATTAAAAAATCAAAAATATAAGTTGATAGCATACAAGTTTTTTTTCTTTTTTACTGATCTTCTTTGAAAAGAATTTAACATATTATCCCTTAATGTAAGTTAAGTACTTAACTACAACCTACATAAACTGCGAAAATATTAATCACAGTTAGGTATCTAAAATAATTGTAATTAATTAAAATTTGATTAATTTTCATTTCTGATTTTAATAACGTTACTTTTCAATCTGTGTCATTACTCTCTGTTCAGTATTGATACTTTTCATCGCTTTTCGTTTACGCGATCGATATTTATCCTTTAAATATCATAAGCCCTATTTATTTCGCCACCAATTTTAATTAGTCCCTCTAGAACAAAAATCTGTAAAATTAAGGGTAATATTAATACTATATATTGCAGAAAGCTCAATTATTCATAAACATAAGTAAATGTTTCCCAAAATACTTTAAACCTATTTTTAAATAAATAACATGTTTCGAAAAGTACATTCGCACAAATAATAGAACACATACTAAGGTATTAATGTATTCCTAACTAATGAAAAGCAACCGAAATAAATAAATATTTTAATACTTACATAATTATTAATCAACATTAAAATATATTTATATCACAAAAAATAGCCTTTGTTCTGCTCAGTTTCTTACCTATTTAATTTCAATTTAATTTATTCACTAACATTTTTTTCATTTCGGTATGTTTTAAAATTATTCAAATGTTGGATATTGTGTTATTTTCATAATGTAATAACTATTAGAATTCCAAAACCTGTAGTACAATTATATATTTTCATCTCTCTATTTGAGTAACGTAAAAATACTATAGTTAACGTAAACAATTCGTTGTTTTTAACTAAAGTTATCCGATTAGTTGATTTTACTTAAAATTAACCGATATGATTACCCGTCTGTATCGGTATCATTCTGTATCGGTCACGTTTTAGGTTGTCGTTAACTTATAAATCTTTTTTCTTTGAATGCTAATTATTATTTCACCCTCGCTTAACATTCTTAACACCTGAATCAGTCTATAAGAATGCATTTCCTCGTCAACAAATGTGAATAACAAATGCTTGGATCGCATTTGAAAATTCATACTTTAGTCTAAACAAAAAATTCATTCCGGTAGCTAACTTAGTGATTTCATTTCATGCGTAGATATGAAAACAGAAACTTGAAATGTTCCGATATCTATAGTCTTGATACGGAACACTTCAAATTTCAATGGGGAATCTTGACATTTGATAAAATATTTCCTATTGGTGGTAAATCAACCTTGACTTTTCCCAAATTTAAGCAAATTTAACTGAAATAATAAACTTTTTAGTTTTTATTTATAAAACAAACGTCTTTCATGTTTACTAGGATCATTTTAAAAGCTAATATCAAAAACATCTATTGCAGATTTTCAAACTTTCGAACTCAGTTTATTCTCACACCAATTTTTCTTCTTTTCAAAACATTAAAAAAATAAAAATTTCAAAGTCGACTCAATTTACAAAGTTATTTTGACTAACAACTAAATCAAAATAAATTTTGATAGATTGGTTTTAAATCTATGTTATGCTATAGTATAACCACTTTGGAAACAGAAGATGAATTGTTCTCAAAGGTTCTTAGGTTTTGTATTACAATTCTAATTTTCCAAGTAGAAATTTTTTATAGAACGTGATATTTATTCCAAAAGTTGATTGAAAAGAATCCTGATTTATTCTGATGAAATGTGGAAAAATTTTACAATGTAAATATGTTTCACCACTGATAATCATCTTTTATTTTTGGTGTTTGAAGTAAAGTTTATTTGATTTACTCATCACAATTTAAAATCAATCATTTCAATGGTATGCTTTTGATTAAGGTTCAGAAGCGATCTGACATAAATAAATCTGCAATAAAATGTTTTATTATCAATAGTAAAGTGATCCATTTATAATGACTCAGGTGTAAAGTTTACAAATTTTAACTCTTTTGCAAAAAACAAAATCTCAATAGCTATTTCCTCTTTCCTTATCTGTTTCCATTTCTTAATTTATCTGCTTTTGTTCAAAAAAAATTCGCAGATCCTTTATTTTAATATAGTTATGCATTAATTAAATTGGTTACTATCATTATTTTACATATTATATTGAATTAGTTTTATTCCTAGAATTGCAATGAATCTTTATCTTTCAAAATATTTATAGATAAAATACCTTACTAACCTACCTTTGATACATAATAAGAAGAACTCATTTAACTCAAAGCTCAAGAAAGTGAACATTAACACTAGATTTATGGGTAACTATTGCATACTTATTCTTACTGAAATCCGTCTGATTGAAAAGTAAACAAAAATGCAATTTCTTGTAAATCTCTTTATCTTAAATCATTTGATTTTTATTAATGCTTACATTCAGTACTTTTTCTATAAATAAACTTCATTTTCAATACACATTGCTCTCGTACATACGTGTTATACTTATTGCAAATATATTTAGACCCTTTTTTTTCATTATCTGATCTGGCAAGACTTCTGTTCAGTAAGATTTTTTATAGCTGGCAATGAATTGGAACTTCTATTTTATTCGTTACGAAGATCATTGGTTAGTTCTTCAGCCAGTTCAGAAATAAATTATTTCGAAATACATTTAATCCAGAACTCTTTGTGCAATATCCAGGCACTGAAGGCTGCCAAATCCAATCCACTGTCCACCACCATGTCCATTCGCTCTATATCGATTATCTAATGCACTATATCAGACCCTCTTTCATTTACTACGCTTCGATATATCAGTCTCAATTTACATAAGTCACGGTTCATTCATAAGAAAATGTTCTCAAATCAAATAACACCACATAAAGTCCTAACAGATTGGCTGAAAGGAAATACAAATGAAAAACCCATTATAAAGTAGGTAGAACATAAATTTGTAAAAATATTTCTTAATGAATTAACTATCAATTTACCTTGAAAGATTCAAATTTTTGTTTAGTAAATAAGCTCCGCTTCCATTTTTGCAAAATTTACTTTTAAAATAATCATTCGTTTTGCTCTAATTGCATTATAAATAAAAGTTCAGCCTCATTACATTTCCAAACATTGCATGTTTTTTTGTTAATTGTATAGTTGAAAAGAGCGTTCGTGATATGACAGAGCTTACTCTTTTCGTAAACTAATAGATCGATACTACTCTTGTTTTTGTACTGGATGCTGAATGGCCGTTATTTGTTTATTTTTATTTTTCCATACCCATTTTATTTGTGCTATTCTGCAGCAAACGAAACGAATTATTATTAACTAGTAACTCAACAGTTTAACGGATTTTCATTAAAAATAGTTCTACGATAAACACAAAAAAGAAATTATAAGGATTTTGGATAAAATGACTGTTGATATATATATATATATATATAAACAGTCATTTATGTCCTTAAGAACCAATGCATAATAAGCAAATAATAATATTTATGTGTTTGAAATTTTTTAAGCTTGAAATTAGACACCTCTCAATTTGAGGGTTTTCATAAATCTAGTGTTAATATTAAATTATTATACGCATACGAAATTCTATTATTCATCTTTACTCAGCTATCTGCAAAAACTCACACTTTAATTATTCAAAATATCTACTGGCGTAGTCCAATTTATCAACAACTCTTTCTTAGTAAACCACGGAGCACGAAAACTATCGGCTGCGCTTCTTGTTCTTCATTCATATGTATTCATTTCTGAATACTGTTCTTTTAATACAAGATAAACTTAATATTGTTTAGTAGTATTAAGTCAGGTATCGTTGTTTCTTTGATATCCGTTGATTTCCTTAGCTTTTAAGTTTTGAATGAACTGCTTCTGATACATTTCTTCCTTTTCTTTACTTAACAGCTAAAATACAGGTTTCCTATATTTAGAAAAAAAAATCATATAAAATAAAAGATTTTTTTTTTAAATATAATTCCAAGAATATTCTTTAAAATCTTTATTTTTTCAAAAATAAGATTTTTTTATTATTTTATTTACACATATTAGACTTTTGCTTATCTTAATCCTAATAAATTGGAAATCATGAAAGTTATCTTGATTTGAAGCCCATATAATTAAAGTCATAATTTTCAAATTAAGAAGATATTTAAATCCAATAAAAAAATTACGTCTTCATATGTCCACAAAAGGACTTAAAATATTATTTATTTGAAATCTTCGTAATAATATTGTTTTTTTTTTTTACTTTCAGTCACAGTTAGATCGATAAATATCCGTGTGAGCTTCAATATTTTTCAAAGAAGTTCCTCAGTAATTCAATAGAGACGTAGTAAGATCAGACAGTTCCAGAAGTCATTGCTCAATGACAAGCAGATGCTCATTGGAGGGCAAATTTCTCTATCTTAGGCAAGCAGCAGTATTGTAGAAGGTGCTGAAATACCGTTAAGTCATGTCCGTTATCGTCGTCGAAAATTACATCTTGTTTCTGACAAAGAAGTGTTTGCATTCGCTGGATTTTGAAATACAATCTTTAGAACTGCGTACCAACATAAAATTCAACGTTAATCTGGGGAAATAACTATCTGAGATCCTTAAGATGCTGAAAAAAGCTCTTAAAAGGCCCTTAAAAAACGATACAATGAAACAATTTGTAGTGCACAAATGGCTTAAGCATCTTTGTCAAGCTTTGATGATCTTCGGAGTGGGCACTCTTTTTTTTTCCACTTCAGGTGAGAATGTTGAAGGCGCTTGAAAAAATAAACGAGCAAACGTCAATGAAGAGCTTTAAGTGAAGATCTTTCGGCTGCTATGAGTTGCAATCAGAAGAAAACAACCAGAAAAATGAGCGAGAAGTGATTAATTTTTGATGCATGAAAATGCCTCAGCACATCGCTCCATGAACGTAAAAAAAGTCCTTTATTAGGGACAATATTATCACTTTGAAATCCCATCTTTATTCTCCCGATCTAACACCATCGGAATTTTACCTATTTGAGCTACTGAAAATGTAATTTAAGTTACACAGTTTCGCTGATTCAGAAGAAGTGATGGAAAATGCGTTGAAACAGTGATGGTGTTTTCTAATAATGGTTTCCATGAGTGTTTTAAACAGTTATATGAAAGGTGAAGCTTGTGGGTAAATGCAGGAGAACAATGCTGTGGAGGAAAATAAGATTAAAAAAATTGTAACTTTAATAAAACGTCATTGATCTATTCCAGGAACTTTTTGATCCTAGTTGTATGTAACTATTTCGTGGTTGGTTAGATGGTTTGTATTATAAGAATTAAAATATTTATCATTTGAATAAATTACAATGTTATTTAATGTACTGCTTTCTTCAATCATTCTGTTGTTGTGATACCATTTTATTCAAACATGTTAACAAGCTATATATTTTTTAATACTTTAAAAGAATTTTTTAATCACAGTAATAATTCGAATTCAAATCTTAGATTCTTCTGAATACTTTTAAAAAAGTTCTTGATCGCATTCATAGTTTGAATTAAAATTTTAAATATTTCTGAGAATACTTTTAAGAAATTCGTTATCACAATAATAAGTTTACGCTTTCAAAATATGAGCATGAGAATCCAACTTCATTGCAAACGTTTCTAGATAACATCTGGCTTTTCTTTATCATATGAAAATGAAAATATTAATAGAAGTAACTTAAAAAATGTGTTAATATTGAATAATATGGTGAATTTTAATTTATGGCATAGGCTCCATGTGCGTCTGTAATAATCACTCAGTCACTGAACGGTTTTCAATGCATGCAAAGAGATACAAAATTTACTTAGTTCCCCTGAATGTACACTGCTATGGAGAAACACTAGATACATCAGCTACTGACCTAGTAATACGAGTTCTTTGATCGATGGTCGATTAACAATACTGCACTGAGACATGTTATTGAGCTATCCCAGACTTTGCCGCAGCGGCTGCCGGTCATGGTCATGAGCTCATGACTGGTGACATGAGTCGTGTTCCTTATTCAAAACCTGATTCCTCTAATAACATGTAGCATCATGAGACTGATGCGCATCAAATCTATCGGGTCTCAAAGTCTTCACGTAGGCATATATAATGTGGGAAATAGAAGGAAATACCAACTAAAAAGCCATCTTCATCACTTGACCGTAATTCGAAATTATGAGGTTGGTTGCCCCCAACCCTCTCGTTGTTTCTTTAAGTAATTTTAATAAAATTGTCAATCAACCAGTCACTGTTTCATAGAGTGAAAGATTTTTTTTATTCTTAGATATTTTATGTCTTTAATATTGACATTCAAAATATTTCAATTAGATGTATTGCATTTCAACTTTTAAATCTGTAAAGTATAGTGTGAAGCATGTGTACGCGATTTCAAACAGTCAATGAGAAAAGCTACTCTTCTTGAAGAAATATATTAAGTTTATATATTTAGCTAACTTTTTATACATTCTTAATAGGAAATGAAATTTAAATCAATACAAAAAATAAATATTCAGAAGAAGCAAAAAGCTGTTCAGTATACTAATTTGCATACGGTTAGAAGGCCCAAATCGCAAATTCGAATATTCTTTCTTCTGAAGTTAATAAAAAGTATCGAATAATTTTTTTTTCTTTTTGGCAAAAAATGTCATATGATAGATTCTTACTGTAGTTTCTATTTCATATTGATGTTTGTCTTAAAGAAAGACATGTATTCTTAGTATTACAATTCTTAAGTATTTATCCGAATAGAAAATTTCGTCGTAAAATCTTTTTTGCACATCAGTATTCATAGTTCTTAGAGAAAGAATCATACATGTATTTTTTGTAATATTATTGTTAAATATTTATCCAAATAGAAGACTTCACATTTTTTTTACCTGTGTTTTTATCATAGTTTTCAAATGTATGCAAGAAATCACATCTGTAAGCAAATTTATTGTTTGTTTATAATGGAATGACAAGTTAATGTGTGTGTGTGATATTTGGGTCACAGAAATTGGCTTTTTTTTCTTTTATCATTAGGACTGATAAATGTCATAATATTAGAGCACAATAGGTCAAGCAACTGAAAAAAAACCCAATAAGGATTCGTCAGGTACAACTAACACATTTTTTTCCCGATGTACTTCGAAAGTAGTATCAACAAAGCATAAAAATTAGGAGTTTCATCAACTGCAGAAATTGTTTTCAAATTATCAAAATAAAATATAAAAACAAAGGGAACCTTGCCATTGACCATTTTTTATTTATTTAATTTTCTCTGTGTATATGTTTCTCTGTATGCTTTTAGACAGGCTTTTGCAGTGCTGTATATAAACATAGAGGGAAGAAAATGCTTTTTTTTTTTTTGTTTCTAAAAGACAATACTTTTTACAATCAATATACAATAGCGTTCATAACCATTGCGATGAATAGACTTAGATATATTAAAGCACAGATACAAGAGATAACTTTTTAAAAAGGGATAAATATCAGATCTGATGTCATTATACTACTATCTTCTCGCAACAGATGGTTATTTGAAATTAAGATTATTTCCGAAATTCGGAAATCCTGCTTTAATCTCAGTATAACAAATTCTTAATATAATCATTTAAACCCGAGAACACGCAGGTGAATCTAACTTGTTTCTTATTATTTAAAGATAAATATCATATGGATCTTCCTTTTTGATTAAACTTCTTTCAGAACATTAGCATATATAATGTTCAGGATTCAGGAAACTCATTTCTCAGAACATTTCTCAAGCACTGCAGTTGCTTAATCTTTTAACCAACCAAACACAGTTATCAATATAGATTTGAATTTGAAAGTACTAAGTAAGGAATCCATAATCTAGCAGATGAAAAAAATAACTATATACGTAAATGTAATGTGAATTTGAAAAGAGAAAGCGCCTGTGTATCACTTTTATTATTTACACAGATGATAGATTAAGTCAGTCATTTAACTAAACTTTAACGCGTGACGGACTTCATTCAAAATGTACCCGTACATTTCTTGGTACACTAGTATACTATTTTGCACACATAAACTTATTATCATTTCAAATCGTATTTAATTCTGAAGAACTTTATTTTAAAAAATCCACAACATGCTCAACAAGGAATTTGTAGTTCAATAGCATTTGTTAAATTGAATCCAGAATCAGATGATCTAACGATTATGGACTCAAAAATTGTATTAAATTGTATTATTGTTCCATGATTTCATTTTATTGCACAGCATACTATAAGGTAAATTACTTTTATACTTTACAATTATTTTCTGAAAAAATTTAATGTTGATGCAGTTAAATGAAGCATTTGGCTTATGATCATAAATGCAGAAAAAAATTCATTTTAAAAGTGCAAAACAATTTTCTAAAGTATTCTTGAAATAAGCTTCTATGTTATTATTTCTATATGTAACTCATAAAACAATTCTTTAAAAATTCTATTACTTTACTCTTGTCGCATATTCGATAGGAATAAAAAGATGTGTGTTCTTAATTCTAAAAAATTGTATCTATTTTTTTCATTTTTGCATCGAAATAAGTTTTTTTAGTAATTTAAAATTGAAATAAAATTAAATTTAATCTATAATTGCTTATCACTATTCCTCTCTTAGTTATCAATTAATATAATGTTTTATTAATTTTAAAATATTTTCATTCAATACAATTTTATTGTTATTTGTTTCAAAATGCTAAAAAATAAATTTAATAGTTGTTACTTTTTTAATTTTCAAAATACCTGTAGAGAGAAAACGATTACACATTTATTGTCTTCTTTCTTTTCACACAGAAAGATATTTTTAAATTTATTGAAAAAAATAAATATGTTGCATTGTTCACTTAAAATTTAAAGCACTCTTTTATTAATTTACCGGATATTACTAATATTTTTAGATGTTTTTTTAAATGAAGAAAATTGTGGTATTTACAATTTCTTTTAGAGAGCAATCATCATAAGAAAAGAATTCAAACATTTCAAAGCTTAAGTTTGAGAATCAAATTCGAGTATGAGCTTACTCTACATGATTTTTTCTAAAAATTTTCATTCCTTATCATTTCAAGAGGACAAAAGGATAAGTAACATTTTCTTATAATTTTGTCCACTTATACTTACTTAAACATTAAAATCATTATATTAAGTAGTTATATAATATCAATATAACATGGAAACGAATTTTTTTGTTTTGAACTTGAAAAATTAATATGTAACTAAGAATACACACGAATAAAATTAATCTATAAAACTATTAAAAAAATATTCAGTACACAGCTTTATATTTTCAGATATTTTCATTATACAGTTTTGATAACAATAGAAATAGATTGAGGAAACTGTAAGATAAAATATTTCTGATATTTGAAATATGTTAATCTCTATTATTATACTTTGAATATTCGTCGTGTAGTGTTGTTGGTACACATTAAATCTGTCGAGGCTCAGTGTCTTCGCATTAGCATGATGTGGAAGTTTGGAATGAGATGCAAGCTCAGGAGGCGTATTTGTCATTTAACCCTGGCTTAAAATTACGGGGTCCGTCACCAATACCCCTCGTATTGCTTTTTAATGTGATGTTAATATGTGATCGATCGATCAATCAATTGTTAATATGTATATCTTCCTCCATTGCAATACACATACTTTTCAAAAATAAAAGGTTGCAGAACTTTATATTACAAAATCATTCAGTTACCTTTAATAAAATATATTTATTATGCTTAATCTAAGTGAGTTATACTATTATTATAAGCATAGATTTAAAAATATTATTAAGTTTTAATTACTTTTTAGTTTTCCCCTTTTTGGTTTTACAAAGATACATTTACTTGCTAAAATTTTGATTACAAAATTTGTCACTTAAAATTGCGAAATTGGTTATAAGAAATTTATATTTTTAATTAAAGTGTACCAATTTATATTTTAATCAAAAAGTTCTGGAGTTAATTCTTTGATTATACTGCCTCATAGCGGCAGTACAAAGTTAGATGATTTTCTTATGGTTGTAACTTTTAACTGAAATTTTATACATTTTCGTTGTATTTTTCGTAAAGCCTTTTACACCTTAATATTCGTACTTCTGTTTAACAAATTACTAATAAAACTTCAAATTTTTAAAACATTTACACAGACTTTTTATTTATTGCATACTTTAAAACTTTGCTATTTTGTGAATTAAATAGTGGTTCATATTTTGCGTAATTTTTATTGGAAAGCATTCGAACTCAATTATTCATTTTATTTTCCTGATATTAAATTTACAAATTTTAAAAATCTTTTGTTAATGTTATAGAAAAAAAGTTAAAAATTTTAAAAGGCAATCTAAAAAAACATTGTACTTAAAATATAGATAACTGCTAAATAACTAAAGGAATATGGAAAAAGTTAAAGAGAATTATATATCATGAATATATTTATTACATATTTAACAAGATATATAATAAGTATATATTGTTAAATATATAATAAATATACTCGTATTTAACAAGGTTATTAATCCAATAATTTTCAACTGCGTTACATTAAATTTAATTCCAGGTAATAAAATTCAGAATTTTTTTTCTTACAGTAATAAAAACCGTATAATCCCTTATGTCTACTATCCAGTCTATATGCGTCATCTCCTGTAGATAAACTCGTTTTCGCCTGTTTCTCAACCTCAGATCATCATTATTATTTTATTTTTTTCTATATATACAATTCACATGTTTGTAAAATGTGATTTTTAAATCACTGCCGTTGCCGATGACAGAAATTTACAAAACAAAAACGAAAGGGAAAAGAAACCTAGAAATGCTCATTAATTTCTCCCTTTACGTTCTGTAAAACATTTGATTGACATTGAAGTCAGAAATATCCTTATATACATATATATTCTTCAAGACCAATGCAAGCAACAAAAACAGAAAGCACTTCAATAAATGTTTCTTTGAGACAGGTACTTTCTTCAAATACGCAGTTGTTGCTATTTTGTGAAAAAGAACATCGAAATTAGGGGTTCTGGAGAATGTATAGACTAACTTGGATTGTTATTGCGCATTATAAATTTTACTGTAAATTTATTCCTTTTATGTGTCAAAAACGGCATGTTCTTTTGACATTAGAAATAAAGCTACATAAATCAAATTTTCGCAGTGACAGCATTTCTAGAGCATTTATAAATGAACTGAATTACTTTCTTTTTTACGATGGCAGTTATTTTCTTTCTTTTGATAGAAGCTTTCATAATAAAATTTGGATTTCTGAATATTGATGTGATAGAGAAATTAAAGGAAAGATTCATTTTCAAAGACCTTATTTTGATTTAATTATCGTTGAACTATAACCTCTCTAAGGAATTTTGGTGATAAAATACACAATTAATAATTAGAATATGGGATAAATTACTCTTCAAAGTTCTATTCCAGGCTATATTATGAATTCGAAAACCAGGAGTAATTAGCGAGCACTAGTCCTATAATTCGACAGCTTTTGTTAAGATCTGTTCTGAAACTCACTATGCGTTGTTCACTAAATTCGGTGCTACGAAATAAATTTCTCTCCTTTTTTACACTCATTAGATTTCATGTGAGGGTGTAATATTTTTTTTGTAATTGTCCAATCAGCTCTTACGGTCCTTTTAATGTTTCTTATTTTTATTTCATAGATTTCAATTTCCTATTTTAAAATTTTTCTAACGGTAAATTAAAATTTAAAAACGTAGTACTCTATATTATTAATTATTTTCCAAATTAATTGAATAGGGGAAGAATATTTGAACTTGAGAATATAGTAAGTAAAAACATATAAAAACATATATGTGGATAATATTTATTTAGAATAAATTTTAAAAAAATTATTTATATTTTATTGAATAGAAAATTGATAAATTTCATTAATATATTTTGAATAACATGTTAAACTCCGCTTCAAAGAAAATTTAAAACTCATCACAAAAATTACGATATTCGGTAAAAAAAAAGGTAGATCTTTTATACATTTTCAAGTCACAATGATATTTTTTTAATTACAAAGAATCTTTTACACATCGTTAATTTCTTATTTTACTGTATGTCATATATACTACGTTTATTTTCATCACTCTCAATTTGCCTTTTGTACAAAACGCATTTCTCTTGAATTGTTTATTTGTCATTTCTTGATAGTAAGATTTATTCTAACGTTTTTTCTCGTTTTATTTAATTAGCAAAGAGTAGGGTTTTTTTTTTTTTTTTTTTTTTTTTTTTTGCTTTTTTAATTTGAAAACGGGATTTAAAAAGTTTAAGACTGAGCTACTGAATTTTGATGTGCACAAATAATTTATGACACTTCTAATTTTCGATAGCTTATTACTGAATAAATTTATATCCAAGTTTGGTTCTCGACACAAAATTGAATTTGTGTCCTCTCACTTACAAGACGACTTCACAAGCAGTCTTTATTTGATTAATTTCCTCTGATTGTAAGCTAACGATATGACAAAATAAACCTCTTACACAAAACGGTTTTTTGCTGAAACGTGAACTCTCGATTCGACTTCATGGATTCTGATCCATATGCTCATGATTAAGAAGACTGAACAACCGCGGCCTGTGAACCACTGCCAGAAGATGACATCTGAATTATCAAGTTGCTTCAAAAACCAATCACATTGTTCAAGGTTTGGAAATCTATAAACGTGTATCATCTCACGAAAAAGAAGTATACAAATAATTGAATATGTGTTTTTTTTGTTATAAGTAACAAATATATCTTAAAACATTGTTAATAAAAACAATCATTTGTTTGTCCAGTGTGAAGTCTCCCATAATGGTTTTAAAACAGAACTTATATACGCTTCAGTAAATTAAATACATTCAAAAGAATTTCTTTATCAACTCCACCAGAATCCCAACAAGTTTTAGAGAAATCTGCCACTATATGATCCCGTTCCTATCAAGTTCTTGAGAACATTACAGAGCAATCGTTAGTCTTTGGTGACTGCTGAGCGGTCAAAATATTTTAACGGATTGCTGTGAACCTTAAATGACACTACATTCATTTAATAATATAACGATCTGGAGGCTCTGTGAGTTCTCTTTCCTGTATAATTTGAAAAGATTTTTTTTAAATTAATTATATGAAATCCCATTAATATTCAATAGCTCTAAGAAATTCATGAAATGAATTTTTGGTCCTTAATTTTAACTCCCTCGACAATTTTCCGATACATTAAACGTGGCCGCAGTAGCCTAGTGGCCACGGTCGCGGACTCGTAGCCGGCGTTGTTTTCGTCGAGTCGTGGGCTTAGCCCTGATGCCACTGAAAACCTGCCGTATAGCTGGGTTGATGCACGTTAAATATGGTCGAAGTCTCAAGTCCTCCCGTTGGTGTGGTGTGGAAGTTTGGAATTAAAGATTTCAGCTCAAAGATTTCCTCGCAACTTGATTGAGATTCAAAATAATGAGGTCTGTCATCAATAGAGTTGCACTCTCAGCGTGACATTAATAAATAATCACCCACCACACATTAAACAATACTAGCTATTTAATCTCGTCCCTTGATCTTAATTCACCCAGTCAGAGAATTAGAAGTAATTATTTCAGTGTTGAATTAACAAAGCTGCTCTATTCCTCCTAATAAATTTGTTTAGAGCCCTAACTTTATCACAGTCCAATTATATTCACCTTTTTTAATATTTTTTTCTTAATAGCTCAGTCAAAGTAAACGCCATCTTCTTTATCATGTGGCTGTTGAACTTTGAAACGATTGAAGAAAGTTGATCAATTTGACCACGATCCTTTTCATAAAGGTACTTGAATTTGATCTTGGAGACAACGCAACATCTTGTTTACAGGTGACCCATAAATTGAATTACTAAAAAGTCTGACTTTTTCTAGAAGAGTTCTGTGCGCATCTTTATAAATTGAATTTGTTATCTTAATATTTTATCAAAAATCTCTCTGATTTAAAAGTCAATATTACAAAAAATTTCGGGAAGTAGTTCATCTACTCAAAACAACATTGCGTGACCAAATTCTTCATTGGATTTAAACTCAAAGATTGATTTTTCTAGAGATAGCAGCAATTTTTATCAGCTTTTCCGTAAACAAATACGTTTATCATCAATGAATGTAACTGCGATTAATTAAACAATATAATTTCAGGAATTTTTCTGTACGCCTTTAAAAAGCCATTTTTGACAAAATTTTCGATTGTCTAATTTTAATGTTATTTTAAAATTTAAACTTATTTTTTTCAATAGTGTTTGAATTTTCCTTATACCTTATTTAATACTTAAGTTACAGGGATTTGAATTTTACTCGGTAGCTAATTTTTGAAACCGGAAGTGCTTGTCTGCAGGCAGAAAGTTAGAAAAAATGTTTGCTTACATTTTTATTTTTCAGAAAATCGTTTATATTTACAGTGGTACAAAATAAATTAATTGTAAAATAGGAATCTGATTTTTCAAAATGTTTGAAAATATATATGACAACAGGTTTTTAAATACATTTTAAGCTAAAATCTGACAAGAAAAGAGATACGTATAATTGTTTGTTCACATCTGTTTTGGTTTCTTAGCTCATCGTTATAAGTTCCTGTTTAAACTTTTTTTACTGCTTAAAAGTTCACTAATTTTCGATTAAAATATGTAATGCTAAACGAAGAATTAGTGCTAAAAGGAAACGCCAATTTCGGGGTAATGGTTTTAACAAAAATGATTCCAAAAATATAATGTAACTACTAATGCCAGAGCTTCAAAGTTGATCATTTCTGCTATTTTCGAAGAAGAAAATAAACCAGAAACTGATAATAGAATTATTGACGAATTTTATGTTCGATTTTACAGTTTTGTTGCCCCAAATGCTTCCACGATGGTTTGCTGCTACGTGAAGACTCTAGATATGGATTGTGCTCAAGTTTTATTATAAAATGTAAACATTGTGACTTTTGCACAGGATTTTCCAGCCCATAGAAAATATTAAATTATCCTGAGATAAATGCAAACTTTGTTTCTGCCATGAGTCAAATTGGGAAAGGTTTTTTTTGCAGCATATGAATTAAGTGCTATATTAAATTTACTCAGGATCAGTAAAACTGCATACACCAATCATAAGAGTACGCTTATGTCTGTGATTCCAGAAGTAGGTGAACTGCTATGCAAAAGGCGGCTAATGAAATCTTGATTATGCATTCTTCTGAAAATAAAGTAACTGAATGCGGAGTATCAGCCGAAGGAATGAGTTAGCGTAGAGGTTACACTTCTATGAATGGGTGTGTTGCTGCTGTATCAATTGACAAATAGTGGACTTAGAAATAATGTCGTCATATTGTTCGATCTTCAGAAAGATTTCAAAAATGCCTAAATCCATTGAATCTGAAACACTTGAAGCAGACCATGTGTTCCAAAGCAATATTAATGGTTCTGTGTTAAAAACGGAAGCTGTTGGAGCTGCTAACAGAATCTTCAAATGATCAATTGTGAAACGAGGTTTGAAATATTCACACTATTATGGTGACGGGGATTCAAAAAGATACATATGGGAAGGATTGTGTTACTAAAATGGAATACATTGGGCATGTCCAGAAAAGAATAAGTGCCAGATTGTACAAGCTGAAATCTAAAAATAAAAATTTATTTGGTAAATGGTAAACTTAATAATTCTTTTATTAACAAATTGAAAAATTACTATAGGATTGCTATTCGCAATAATGTAAGCAATCTATTCAAAGTTCTACAAAATGTTATTGCAGCTTTGAACCATTGTTCGTTGAGTGGCAAGATACCAATGTATGGACAGTGCTCTATCGGGAAAGATAGCTGGTGCTATTATCAACGAGAACTGTCATACGACATAAAGCCCAAAGATAATATCATGACTTATAAAATGAAATACTAAATATGATTAAACCCACATATTTAGAACTATGTTCTAAAGAACTTTTGTCAAAGTACTTTCATGGTAAGACACAGAATGCCATTGAATGTTTTTTTGACATTATATGGCAGAGGGTACTGTAAGAGGTTTTCGTACGCCTTAAGAAATTTAAAATCTGGTGCGCTAGATGCTGTCATACAGTTTAATGATGGGTACAAGGGCTGTGTTGACATTTTAAGGAAACTTAATATAACCCCGGTTAATTTTACTTTTAAATCATATAAACATCTTGACAATGGTAGAATTTTTGATGTTGAGCATCATTCAACATCATAAAGCAGTGTCAAATAATTCGAGATAAAAACCAACGTTTTTAAAAACAACGTTCTTATATGTTGGCAAAGTTTATTAAAAAATAATTAATGAAATATTAGTTAAAACTGGTCGCAAATATCTAAATATTGCATTGTTAGGCGAGTACGAACGATTCCCAAAATTTCAAAGCTCTAGCTTGATGGGAAGTTGGTTAAATTAACGATCGAAAATTTGATGACACACTCACACATACACACGCACACTCTCACACACCAAGTGAAATTCAGAAAATTTTAATAAAATACTAACAGTTCATAGAAAAAAAATTAATGTATTAGAAAGCAAAGAAAGTGTTATTTATAAACCTGGAGCATTTTAAATATATTTATTATGTTTATTATTAAAAATTGCATTTGAAAATTTGTTTCTGATTTTTCTCAAAATGAGTTTTTTGGACATATTTATATATGGAATGAATCAGAAAATTTGAGAACCAAATTAACTTAAATTTTGCAAGTATTTTCCTTCTTATATAGTTTTAAAAACCTCTACTGCTTTCATGGTTGTAAAATTGATTTGTTTTTAGTAACAAAAGTATAAATCATGTATTGTAAAAACATTTTTCTGATTTTTCATTGTTATTTGACTTGAAACACAATAAGAATTGTAGTAATATGATTTTACTCATGTTACTACAATATGAACTTGTACTTGTGTATGAAGTACTTGTGTACTCTCTTATTACCAGCCCCAAAAACTGTTATAAGTTAATTTAATAAGATAAAATTTACATAATAATTATATTTTTGTTTACTTTTGAGTTATGAGCGTTATTCTGATTACTAATTTATGTACTATTTTCACTATGTTTTCCATTGTAAATAGTTTTTGGATTAAAAGTAGAATCTTAAATGTGTTTTTCATAGTTTTAGGTTATATTTCAGCATTAAAAATATTTTGATAGCAAATATCAAAGTATTTCAAAGAATTTTCTCCGAAGGTGTACGGATACCTTAATTTAAAACTTTTATTCTTTTTTGTGATAATACGTATGTATTTCTAATTTTATTTTAATTATTAATTGAAGAATGTATTAATTTGGTGTATTAATGTTAAATATGTAAGAGTATATATATTAATATAAGATAATATTAAGAGTATATATATTAATATAAGATAATATTAAGAGTATATATAAGAGTATATAAGAGTATATTAAATGCATCTATATCAAGCACGTATCAATGTTAAAAGTATAAATATTAATTATATAATATATTTATAATATGTTAAAATAGAAATGTTAAATATCTGTACACGATATAGCAATTAAACGATTGGGAAAGTCTGAAAAACCTACTTTAATGAAAATTTATTACAAATAGCCGTTAATTCCCAACAACATACAACTCAGCATACGTGTTCCCAGTTATCCAAAGCAATGCTATAGGTCATTTTTAGTTATAACTTCCCTCCCCCCCTCCTATTCGATAAATCTACATTTCTATCATGTCCTCTTCAACATACTGAAAACGCGTTCCCTTTAATACTTTTTTTTTTACTTTTAGGAACAGACAGAAGTCGTATGGAAAGAGATCTGATTAATTCGACTGATGGTTGAGCACAGTATTACAGTTGTCTTTTAAGAACTGTTTCACAGACAGCGCATTGCACACTGTCGCGTTACCTGTGAGATTTTTGGTACTATTTTTGCGTATACTTTCGTCATTTTCAAATTCTCATGCAAAGTGTTTAGTGCTGTTTCTCTGTCATTGTTTATCGTATCTGCAATCATCCTAATACTCAAGCATCGTCCTTTCCTCATAATTGCATTAATTTTCTTAACTCTTTCATCAATTCTTGATGTCACAGGTCAGCTGAAATGATCACTATTTTCAACTTCTTCCTGGGCTTCAAAAAATATTTTGCGCTATTCAAAATCTTGAGTTTGTTCCTTGCAATTATTGTCAAATACCTTCTGATACAGCTGAAAATATTCAGTTGGAGGTTTTCCTGAATTTCAGATTGATAATACACTGCTCAAGTTTTAAGTTTGTCATATTCACTGCACGCCAACATAGGAAAGTCCTACTTAAGCAAGGATTAAAAGTAAACTCTTAACCAGAGATATAAATTTGATTAACTAGATAACTATCTGATCAGGAAGCAACGATTTTACCTTTATTTCATTCCTGCCCTCATACCCTCAATCAATGAGCATAATGGTTATGCCATGTGCAGCTCTTTTATTTAAATTTCACACCTTATATATATATATATATATATCCATACAAACATCTGAATACTTTGACAAAAAAGTTATTTTTGTTTATTTTACACGATTTCTTAATTAAATAAAGCTCTTTATTTCAACTTACACGGCTTTGTGTAACATTGAAAGAATAAATTTCTTATTTAACAAATCCTAATTTAAGCGGGGTGTACACGGTTTTTGAAAAATCTACTTACCACTTAAAAAAGATTATAAATGTATGCATTTTCACTGCTGAGTAAGAGAGTAAGCAAACACAAAAGTATTTTTACTGTGCATTTACAGTATAATAGGAGCAAAGCATGATTAAATTTACAAGAATTTCGGGGTACATGGCATACAAAATGTTGTACCCAGAGCTGCCATCTCTAGCAGTAATAGCAGCTGTAATTCGAGAGGGCATCGAATAGTATGTACGGGTACATCATTCTAAGCAACTTTAAATCATATTCATTAATATTAGTGACGGGCGATTGGAAGAGTGTCAGTCTCTCGATAACACATGATCAAGTGTTCTCAATTTATGACAGATATGGAGTCTGTGGTGGTCTAAGCAGCAGTCAATCACCGTCAATTTCGAAAAAGTTCAAGGCAACATACAGCCGTTCATTATTTTGTTCAAAAGTAGCATCATGGAGGATTAGAAGATAGGACACAATCTCGAAACTTGACATGTCTGAAATGTGATGGTGGCTGTCCAAAGTGCAGGTTATGCATGGATCCATCACTCCATGAGCTGAAAAATGTGACATGATGAATGCCAGGAAACAATCGTTCTTCTTGGTGTTTTCACTTTAGAATACATTATTTTGATGCTTTGCATAGCTTTTGAACAGAAATCGCCAGGAAAAACAAGAATTTGTACAGGAAATTGAATTTCTGTGCAGGAACGCCACAACTCTGTCCGAGATTTCCATTCAACACACGACACAAACGTCCATGTCTATAATTGCAGCATCTAGGAAATCCGAAGCAACGATCGCCGTATTGACAATCTGTGGCTCAAATTCACAAGTTGTGTCGCTGTATTAAGAAACCCTTTAAATGAGAACAGAAAGAGGAAGCTAAAAAATGTTTAACAAAGTAAAAAGCTAAATAGTTGGAATCACTAACTTGTGTTAGTTAAGAAAATGTCTTTTTAGAGAGTTATTCAGCTTGAGGGAATAATTGCGGTTTAGAGATAAAATCATTTAATGTTTTCAGATCGAGTATTATAAAAAGAAAAATAGAAATTCTTGCAAATTATTTGTCATTATTTAAATAAAAGCCATTAAAATAAATAAGTTTAAAATCAGTGAATTTTCATAGCTTTTTACTAATTTCTAAATAGATTTTTAAATAATCCGACTTTATTTTATAAGTTTATAACTTTTATTTAGTTTTAATGTATTATTTAATTTAAAATGATAAACAACTCTGAATTGTGATAGCGGTTGCTTATTGGTCATGGTTACGATCGCAAGGACAACGATATTTCGATTGAGTCGGGGATACGTTGTTTTAATTCCAATAATGACTTGCCGTGTAGCGGGCTTGATGTCGGTGCTTTTTCCTTTATTCCGACATTTTAAAAATCTAATTGCAGCTTAAGTATATCAGAATCTAATTATTAAATCCAATGTATATGAGCATAAGCAATTTATTTCCACACTAAATGAATAATAGAGATGCCTATAATAGTTTTAATTGAAATACGGAACTCTATTACATTAATTTATATCGAGGATTCTTGACTTGTTTTGTTTTGCACTCTCACTTATCTGTAACTGACGATTAGGATTTAGCGACGGAAATCGGTCATTCATGCTGATTTAGGATCAGTTGGTTAGTAAGTTTGAGTTAATGGCACTCTAGAATACTCTAGAATTTCATACAAAGCTTTTGTTGAGTCGGACTAGCATTTGCATCATGTTGGAGTGCATGTATCTTCTCAATAAAGTATAAAACATGGAAAGATTTGGACTATTTACCTTTATTCACTTCCAGATATTATTGCACAAGTATCATTCAAGGTAAAAGCGATTGAACAAATTTTCGAACGTTAGTGGAATTTTATACCGAACAAGGATTATCACGCCCAGATCGCTTACGCTCGATAACCTCCAGATTTGAATCTCTACGAATCATGTTTGCTCACCAAATTTCCAGAATTCTAGCGCATTGTATAAATTGAAATCAAATTTTCTGATATTCAAAAGCATATGGTTATCTAATATTAATACATTTCAATACCATTTGCATATTTTAAATTAACGAAACCAATAAAGTTAATACAAAATATTATAATTTTTATGATAAAATAATTATTTATTTTGACTGTATACTGAAATTGTAATCGAGAACAACATAAACACTAAATCAAAACACGTTAAAATTAAGATTATTTTGGGAATAGGCTTTTTGCATGCGATATCAAAAGCTTCTTTAAAATTTAATTAAGAATAGGAGCCATATTTATAAAGGAGAATAGCAACTTTAATGAAATTATTAATTTCAAAATGAAATTATAGTATTATTTGTGACAGACCTTGTAAGTTTGTTCATAGATTTGGTTTAATATATATGGGTTTTTTTACTGTTTATTTTTGTTTGTATAATTATTGTTAATTAACGTCTCACTGAGAAAAAACTAGAAGGTTAGAGATGAACTTCATAATTTTAAACTTCGGTCAAGTGACGGTAACGACACCTAAGCTGACACCTCCTTCTCAAAACTTCCACATCACGCCAACGAGAAAACTTGCGACTTATACCAGATTTAACTTGCATCATCCCAGCAACATGGCGGGTTTTTAGTGACATCAGGGCTTGAACCCACGACTCGATGAAAACAACACCAACCCCGTGTCTGCGACTAGATGCGACGGCTACAGCGGCCACTCTGTGTCTTATGTAGTGAATCCTTTTTTTTTTTTTTAAATTTAGATAATCAATCTCATTTTGGTGATAGAAAAAATATTCGCAGTAAATTTCTAAAGGCTTTGATTTAATTTTCACAACTTTATTTATTTTTTTATTCTTTTTTAATGCGCACATTTGTTAATAACTAACAAGTTCTGATGTAAACTTTTGCGAAAGCTAAGCGCAAGATTTAATTTTAGTCTCATTAGCCCACTAGAGAAATATAAATGCATCCAAACCTCGTTTTGGTTGCATTTTCCTGTTACACGTTTTTTAAACTAAAACGGAAAAAATGAACACGTTTTTTAGCCCCCAAGGGGCTATTGTTTTAGTTAATCCAAAAATGTCGTACCTGACCATTTTTCAAAAATTTATCTTGTTTTTGCGTATATTTTTGCTGTCTGCTTTCACCAGAAACGAACCTAATTTTCAAAAATGCGTCATAATAAATTTCTTCTGAATTTTTTATTCGATTGAAATGAAATGTATGTAATGTATCTCTGATACCTATTTTCACCACTAATGAACTCAATTTTCAAAAATATATCATAATAAATATTCCTCAATGTTTTTATTGGATTGAAATGAAACAAATACAAAAATTAAGTATTTTATTTACTTATAGATTATATATTACATTAAACCATATGTAAACTGAGATTAAGATATTATTGAAAATAAATAACATTATTCAGAGTTTTAAGACAGCTGGTGATCTGGCGTACCAGATCACTTTTCAAATTTTTATCCTTTGCTTCAATTTTAATTACATTTAGTTTAAATATATTCAATTTAATAATTTATCATTTGCTTTAGTTTTAATTACATGTAGTTGATATAATATTCAATTTAATAAATTATTGTTTGCTTTAATTTTAATTAAATGTAGCTTAAATATAATCAATTTAATAATTTATCATTTCCTATAATTTTAATATCGAAAAAGTTTACTATTGTCCATTTCTCGATATTTCATCGTTTACTTTAATTCTTATATTTAATTGAGTAATTTAATAATAATTATAAAGAAAATAGTACCTTTTGTGGCTAAATCTGTTATTTGTAAAATTTTGCATAGAACTCTTTTATACTTTCCTTACTTTTCATATAACTCATTCTGAAATATATATAAGGATATGAATCGAATATCTAGAATCGTTTCTTATATTTTGCATGTTTTGTGTCGCCCCATTATAAGTTAAATGAGTTACACGTTAATGTAAAGTTTGCATCGTATGAAATGTCTGTCACCAATTCATACCATTCAAATGTATATTAACTATGATTCACGTAATGGAGAAAAAATGTTGCTGTCTCTAATGTTTTAATTTTAATGAAATAGTACCTATAATAAACGCTGATTAATTTTCTGTTATAGTGACTTGAATAGTAATGTTGTACCTGCAAAACCGAAGGAACAGAAAATTCTAACTTTTCAGAGATCTGAAGAAGAGAAAAGGCTAATGATCTTTTATTACAGTTTCTTAAATTGTGGTTGTTATGCAGATTATTTAAGTTTGAATTCTTTTATTGTTCTTATTTGTTCTGAACATTGTTAATTTATTTATACATTTATCGTTTTTATTTTTAACGAGCATTATAAATTATATTATTTTCTTATTATTTTTATTTATAAGGAATATTGTTAATTCGTGTTTACGGTTTTTTTTTTTTTTTTTTCATTTTCAAACCTAAATTGATAAAGTATGATCATTAAAAGTGTCTTCTAACAATCAATGAACCAGTTCTTCTTTTTCTTTTTTTTCATGTAATCCTTACCATAAGATTTCAGTTTTAATGATTTGTCGAAGAGCATATGAACTCGTATAAATCTTGTAACTCAAAGGATGAGTGTATATACTTATATCTATAATCGCCATGCAGGTAGAGTAGTATCAAAATGAACGTCCAAATTTTATCTCGAAAATGCATCCGACCTTACCGTATGTATTTAAACTTTTAAGCTACTTATCTAAAATTTAAAATATTTGTTTAAAAAATGATCAAAACAGGAACACCGATATACAAAAGTTCTATTCTATGAACCTCAGAAATGAAAATGAAAGCAGGAATAAAAGTAAATAAACCAAACAACAAATGTTAGAAACAAATATGTTTATATCCGAAGAAATCGCATTTTATTATGTTTTGTAAGATAGGATTTTGAAAGATCTGTTTCAAAATAGTTCATTATTTTGTAATAACAAAGAACTTCTAGACCATATGCATCAAAGCTGAAAAATCAAGTTTCGAAAACTTCGGAGATTAGCAGCTGAATACATAATTATAACGGTATAAAGGGTGAGATGTTTATAACACATTAAATGTATTCGTTTTAAAAAAGCTGAATGTGGATGAAAGGTTCAAGTTATAACGCTAGAGAAAAAATTGAAAATAAAAATTAATTTCTTTTTATTTCTTTTAATTTCTTTTTATTTAATTTTTCTTTCTTAATATTTTTTTTAACCAAGAAAACATAATTTTTTCTTAGGTACATCCAATTATTAAACAAATTGTGAAAAATAATAAGCTATTTTTTCTGTTTAAACATATAACACCTTATTTCTGTTTCCTTTTTAACAATTTTTGAAAAAATTACTATTTTTTTAGCTAATGTAATAATTTTCGTAGTAACTCAAGCTAATTATGTAAATTAATTTTGGAAGAAATCTTATTACTAAACAGTCAAAAACATGTTATTGAATATTGCATATTGCAAGTTATACGGATATTTCAAAACGCCATAAATTTAAGCATTCGTAAATCTTTCCACATCCCGACACCTGATACTTTTTTCTAAAAAAATACACCAACAACATCCTTTTCGATAACACCTGCAGTACTTTTCTTATCCTTCATTTTCTAATGAAAAATATTGCAAAATACTTTTTAAAAATTTTGCATAAGCAACTTCAATTGAATACCAGTAAAATTTCTGGAATGATTTTATTTGCGAAATATCCGGATTTCAATCTGATTCTGGGACATACATATTTATCAAGTCAAGGGAAATTTACTTTTTCGACACTTTTTTTCCTATGTAAATTCAAGGACATTTTTCCTCATTCTTCTGCAGTAATAAGCGATCTTCTTATCAAAATAAAACTGTACATCTTCTATGTCAACCTGCAAGAAAATGAGTAGAATACTTACTAGAGTTCTCGCACAGCCTTCATTTGTCCTTGCCTAGGATAAAGCCCTTGACCTGTTAGGCAAGAGAATAGTTAAGTAGAACGCGCATAATGGGATGATATATACTTTAAAAGCTACTGTTCGAGATAGTCATTTTGTCTTTAGTTATCTCATTCATTACAATCTCAGAGTGGTTCGCTTTTTGTTTTAAACACAAAAGGTTTTATGTACGGTTTCTTCTTCTTCTTTTTTTTTTTTTTTTTTTTTTTTTCTTTCTTTTTTTTTTCCTTCTGCGGACGGTGTGTATACAAGTTTTTCTCTTTAAAATTAAACACATTTTTTTACGATTAGGGATATTCTAGAAGGGAACAAGTGTAGTTGTGAAATAGGATTGTCGCTATTTTGTATTTAATATAGGATCTCAAACAATGGCCCGGAGCACGCTGTATTTTGTTATTGCTCTTTTCTGTCTTCAAATAAAGAAGTAACAAAAGACATGAGTTATCAGATTTCAGGTGTCCTTCCCATTAAATGTTATAACGTAATCTTGAAATCAATTTTGAGATTTCCTCCTCTCTTATGCTCAAGAATAAAACTCAAACTGGAAACATTTGTTTATTTAAGAAAAATAATCCAATATTCATATAAGTATGTATAATAATGACACATATACTTTTTAATGCTAAGAATTATTAAACTGTAAGGTTTAATTTTTAAAAATATTCAATTAATACGAAACCTTTTTTTACTTAAATGCACAGTTCTTACGCTTTTTTACACTTTATGTAATTCAGTAGAAGATATGAAATATTACATTTATGATATACAAAAAAATTAATTGATTTCAATATGTATCAATAACCAATCACTAGGACTCAAAAAAAGACCTCACCTATGAAAGATATGAGGGTAAAATGTCATTTCAATTATCATAATTCATAATTCGCCAATAGTACTCACTTGTTTATTTATTATATTATTTCATGCAAAATATGAAGAACAAAAAGTAAGGATTCTTTAATGAAAGAGTTTATAGAAATGAGGATACTTGGCTTATTTTTTATTGCTAAAGGAATACACATAAAACAATAAAAACCTGTTAAAATTGCCTGTGATTTATAATTAAAAACTTTCCTTATATATTTATTTAAGGGTATGAACTTATTTAATCACCTGCAAAGAATTTTTGTTTTACAGGATATTCTATATTTTGCAGAATTTTATCAGAGATCTAATTTTGAACATTCGATTTTAAAAAAGTTTGCCTCTTTACAGCACTGTTATTTACTATATTCACATCGTTTATGCCTAGATAATATTGATTTCACCACCCTTGAAAATTGCGTTATCAATAGTTTATGATTCTCTACTTCAACTTCAATCCATAAAACTAAACGAAAGCAAAGCTATCTAGTTCATACATTTCCCAGTGTTTCTGCATGATTCAAAAGTTTTCAATACTCTGCGGCGTAATATTTATTAGGTTAAACAAAACATACTCAAATACTTTTCTATTAAACTATTGCATGACTGAGATGATGTAGATGGAGTACAGGTTACGATGTTCCAAATTCAATTTTATAAAATATATTACTTCCTCACAATTAAAAAAGGAATAAAAAATCATAATTAATATTATTAACTGTCTTAAAATGTCGACAAAAATTTTAATTTTAATATTAATGTCAAACAACTATTAGATTTTCGTAAGGAAGCTTGGATAATATGTAGCATTTAATTATGTCATTGTGAGATCAATTATTACGAAAGTGTAAAAACGGCCGTGATAAATAAATGATGGGTATATTTTATATAATCTTAAAATCATATCAGCTAGGAATGTCGGATGATAAATCATCCTAAAATCATTATCAGGAATTATAAATATCAAGTAAGGAATGACATAAAAAGTGTCAAGTAAAGAAAAGATCTATAAAAATATTCATATAAAAAATATCACCTACCTGATATTAATATTAATACTAAACAGAAGTAGTAAAAAGATAATGCCGTATATTGAAACATGCAATAAATATCTTGAAATTGAGGAGATTAATTTAAAGTGGAATGAATTTTGTAATTTGTTTTGAAACTGAAGCTATAAAATTGATATAAAAGAGAAAACTGTATATTTCATCCTAATTTTTTCAAAAAAAACTCCATGTCCCACTATTGTAATAATTAAGTTGATCATGTTTGAGCTTTAATTTCATTTACGTTGCATATAAATATCGATCAATGTTCTGTAAAGGTCTGTTTCCTCAGGAGGTATATGTGACTTGTATTTAATTGTCTTTTGATGTGTCCATCACAATCGAGACTAGTATAGCGTCAGTAGCTTGATGACTGGCTGTTATATGACGCAAAACTGTCTAATATATTATTTTTTTAGTAATATGCATTGCAATGCATTTCTTTCGTATTATTTCATCAGACAAATTAATTCAAATTTGCAGGTGGAAAGGGGAGGAATGTCCAAAATTCCAAAGAAAAACATCGCTTAAAGTAAGAAATGAAAAGGGAGAAAGTAATTGACGTCACTTTTTTATATGCAAAAGTGATTTAAAAAATGCCTCTAGTTTATCAAACTCTTCCGTTAAATAAATTTCAAAACTTCTTTCTGGCACTAATTTGTGTACTTTTCTTTACCTCTGCTGACGTCTTAAAATCCGAACACCATGTCAACTTTGACATGAACATCACTTTCGAAACCGGATTTAATAATTCGAACAGATATAATAATAATAAAAATAAATAAATAACACTGTGTGGAGAAAGGTTTTCTTTTGGGTCCAAAAAAAAAGGAACTTTCAATGCCAGTGTCATCAATGGGACTTTCCCTCATAAAAAAGGGAGGGATAAAAATAATAAAAACTCGTTTTCGAAGTACGAAAAATGCAGATGAAAAAACAAGCTATAATTTGATTGGTTTGACGGACTAAGAGAAGGTGGGAGAATATTCAACTAATTTTTTTTTAGCTTTATTTCTATTCACTGCTAATTTTGTGAGGAACAATCTATATGCACACAATATGAGAAGGATGAGTTAAGATTTTAATCAAACAAAAACAAAAACAAAAGCCGAGATTCGCGATCATTCAAAATAGGAGCCTTTTCGCAAGTGGTGGAATCTGGGTTGCTATATTTGGCTTTGAATCGTCTGAATAGGAATTTAATTTAACTTTTTTCAGAAATGAAATTTTCATTAATTCGATCGATTGTGATGTGGAAAAAAACGAATATTTTTGACATAACTCATCTAACAACGGTCAGAATAAATCGAATTGCAAAAATAAATAAATAAATAAAAACTGAATTGCTTATGATCAGTTACACGCGAGTGAAATGTCTGGACTATTGATCAGAAAATAACAGAAATTATTCGATCTTTTATAAGAGCAATCTAGAAAAACAAAAAATATCAAGTAGCTTGCATATATCAAGACTTGAAAAACTATTGCAGATTATAGTAACGTTTACGTGATGAAAAAAAAATACCTCACAATTTTATTCTGATTTTTTCACCAGTATTGGTAAAAAGTTGATAATTTTTTTACCAGTATTGATCTATTGAAATACTAAACAAAGCTGATTTTAATGAAAGTGTTAATTTATATTCCCACAGCATAAATCCATTTACACCCGTTTTACGTGAAATTTGATAAATAATTAAATGGAAAGTAATTAATACGGATAATAAGGTATTTTATAATTATTTCATTATCAGTCTAATTGATAAGAAAAGTATCTCAACAAAAAATAAAAATAAACTTAGAACCTTTTTTACACGTAGAATGAGCAATATTTGATCTATTTGACTCTAATTTAAGAGTTTCCTTTATCCTATTATTTCTATATTTTTATATTTTCTCACAAATATATTTCTTGATATAAACAAAAACATCTCTTCTTTGGATCTTTTTCAATAACATCACTGTATTACTGTAATTCATTTGAGTTATATTAATATAATATTTTATTCATTAATATATCCAGCTCTAGATTTTCAAAACATAGAGTTCGGAATTTATCGAGACTTTTGATTCCAATAAACCACAAAATGTGATATCATCTATGAAACATATATCTTAATATTTGAGAAATTTATAGAGGATCTCCATATTTAAGACCAGATCTTAAGAATCTGCTGATTTGATTGACCATAATTCATAAAACATTTCTGCGTGCTTTTGTTTCTTGAACGATTTCCATAATTGAGTAATCGGTCACAATTTTCATGACACAGGGATTTTTAAGTTATGCCGCGGATTTTAATCCTAATTCCAGAAAAGCCTGTTGTTCTGAGATATTTAAGAAGCTGCATATTATAAAATTAAACTCCGATTAAAAAGTCTTTGGTTAGTGTAGAAGCTAGAAGTGTGAGGTACCAGCTCCGCAATCGTCTTGGTCATTCAATCGAGGCTCAAAATACCAAAAGATCCGTTTTTGTCCTTAGCCCTCACGTTGCTTTAGAGCGATATTATTTCAAACTAACCTAAGTGTGGCGTTATCTCTTCAATGTATCAAATATGCGTTCACAAGATATCAAAAGAATAAAATAAATTAATTAATATAAAGTTAAATTTATTTTTTAATATTGAATAACTTTAATTATGATAAAAAAATTGTAAAGTTTACAAATGTTAAAAACTAATTAATGTTTGCAGTTATTAGTGTCGAATTATAGGAATGCAAAAGTAAAACAGCAGTAATCAATAAATATTCTCTGATAATTTCTAAAGCACAAATTTTTTTCAAATGGGAATCTCTTTATAGGCTTTAGAAGATAAAACATTTTTCGTTTTAAAATGTATAAAAACTCTAATCTGAAGAATCATTTGTTTGTTTCTTTTATATTTTTAGAAATGAAACATATGTGAAATTTTTTTTGCATCGTAAAAAAGTTTATAATTGCTTTTAAATAAGACGAAACTAAAAATAAAAATCATATTACTTCAATATGAGTGAGAGTAATAGCAAGTAAAAATAATTAATCTGTTGAATATGTTAATAATAAATGTTAAATCTATAAAATAATTACTCCTGTGAAAAACGCTATTTTTTTTTTATTTCTTTCATGTTTATTTTTATAACATTTATAACTTTCCTTAAATAAGTGTTGTCCTGAATGATTTTTATTGTATTTAAATTAAAAAGGAGTAATGCTTCGAAAAAAACAAAGAATAAATTTGAACTTTTAAGATTAACTAAATTTCGAATGCATATACGAGATCTATACATGATTGTCTCACTAATTAATTATTTTGAATATTAATATACAATATATAACCAATAAAGTGATATAAATCTCTATAAGAGACTAATTACAAACTTGAGTTCTAAGAGTAATGATGAAAAGTTATATCAATTATATACCTACATCATTTATAGTAAGTAATGTATTTACACACACACGTGTGTGTGTGACTTGCGTGCGTGTCCGTGTGATGGAAAATAAACATAAGTATTTTCATAATATTTTTTTTTTTTCATCTCTAGCCTATGAAAATTTTTAAGTAAACTCTAATCTTTTGAGAAAAATTCAAAATGAAGATTTATTTTAGATTTTGAAAAATTATGATTCATTTAACAATTATTTATATGAATTTTAATCTCCTTTCTTCCGCAAATATGTTTAAAAATTACATGATCGTTCGCAATATGTAACAGTGGATTTATAATTTCTATACAGTAGTAGCATGCAAATGCAAAAAAAAAAATCTCGTTTGCACTAGAAAGACTAAAAAGTTGGATCTTTCTTATTTCTCTGTAGAGAATAAAAATTAGTGGAATATTTTTTTCCTTTTTCAACTGTCATATTTCACAAAGAATCAACCAAAAGGGATACTCTAGTTTTAACTGTGTTTTTGGAGGTGAATAATAACTTTCATATATTGTTTGGAAAAAAAAATATCCCGAAATACCAAAACAATAAAATTAATAATTTGATACTTAATTAAATATATTACATGCTTGAGCTCGATATTAAATTCCAAAATAAATTACTGTTTCAGAGCTAAAGATGTATATTTTTATAACAATATATTTTTCAACTAATAACTTTATTTTAAACAAAAAATAGAATATATTAGTACCTATATAGGTGCTAATATCACATGTGTGTGTGTGTGTGTGTGTGTTTGCGTGCGTGCGGGCGGGCGCGTGTATATATATATATATATATATATATATATATATATATAAGGGGTTCTATAGAACTAAGAAATAAACATGTACACTTGTGTGAGCTAATAATGGCTTACAATATACTAGAGCAAAAACAACCTGACCAAAGTTAGAATGTAAATTAAAACTAGTAAAAAATGCTATTATTACCAAGTTAATTATTATACTTATTGAAAATACATTTCATAATTCAACAAAAATAAGTCAATAAAATTAAAATAAAGAGATTAAATTAAAAAGTGAATAAGAAAAAAATCTAAAAAGGAAATTTTTTTTTAATTGCGAAAAATAAAATTTTAAACCAAAAATATAAAAAATTACATAAATATACATATAATCTAATAATAAATAACCCAAATACAGCAAGGTAAAATTTAACTATATTTAATATATATATATATATAAAAGTAAGTTTCATCATTTTTTTTAAAGAACGCGTAGTACACCAAATGAAACAAACAATCCCCATAAGAATCCACACTCTTTGCTGGTTCATCGACGGAATTAGCGTCAGTGGATGAGGAGTGACGCATGCGCAGAGTGACGAAGAAAAGAGGATAGCATCAGACCAGCGTGCCCGAGACGTAACTGAAAACATGGTCCTCGATGAAAGTGCTTGCTGTTATCCGATATGAACGGGCCCATACGATTAGTCCGCCATGGAGGCCAACAGATCTTGTAAGGCGAACAGGTGTTAGCGGACAGGAGCAATAACGGTGTCAGACATGGCGTTTACATTGCGCATTGGTCGCGCTCAGGTCCATCTAAAACGATACTGAGGTGGAGCAGGCTGAGTGACAATTACTTGCAAGGTTCGGTACCGAGGTTTACCAGAGTGGTTTTCTTCAAACTGATTGCATGCTACGACAAATGTCTCAGAGTCAGTTGAGACTATGTCGAAAGATAGTGAAGGTGTATGGTTCATGATGACATGGATTATTTTTATACAATAAATTTTTCTTCTGAAAAAAATAACGAAAGTTACTTTCGGAGCATCTCTCTCTCTCTCTCTCTCTTTCTCTCTCTCTCTCGTGTGTGTGTGTGTGTGTGTGTGTGTGTGTGTGTGTGTGTGTATTAATGGCCTGATTAATTTGTAACCAAACAGACAGAGAGTTATGAGGATAAGGAGTCGAGATAATTTGAACTTATCTTTTTTAAGGTGGTACATTCTACTTTTTTCAAACAAAAATATAATTATGTCTTTAAGAAATGGAAACTGTCCTCGAAATGTCCTTTCTATGAGATCATTTAGCTTAAGTGAAGCATAGCTAAGGATAAATGAATTGATACCTGAAAATAAAAAAAAAAACTGGCATTCCTTCATTTGACATATTATTTGCAAAAACTGGTATTTTGCAATATATTAAATGAAAACGTAAGAGCCTAAATTTAAAACTGAAATTCCTTTAAAAACCCTTAAGAGGAAAGAAAGTACTAATAGCCACATGTTCTGTACAGCCATCAAAATTTCAGTTTGAAAAATAAAAGTGGTAGTATTATCCTCAGGTTCCTTAAATTATGATTTAAAATTTGTACTTCCTCGAAATTCAAAATGATAAGAACCTCACATTATGTCATTTAAATTTGATTTCTTGTTTTTTATACATTAATGAAATAGATTTTAAAAAAGGAAAATTGTAACTACTCTGCAACATCAATGTATTGTTCAAGTAATCATCTTTCTTTGTGTGCTAGTTTCTCGTGATCTTTAATAATACTTCATGTCGGTGCTGTATAAGTCTTCCTTCTTCGTGATTAGTTTGTTTTACTTTTGTTGAATTAACATCCTTCTAAAGCTATCCATTGTTCTTTTTCGTGAAAAAATTATGGAGGTAAAAAGATTTGGTTACCTTGTTTATAAATGGACAACTCAAATTTCTCGATGACATAACTCCCATTTAAAATACGTAAAAATAATACGCGAGATCAAGGAATTTTAACCCATTTATGTTGAAAGACTGTTACTAGTTATTTTAAATTTTATAAGACATCTTTCTCTAATTAATTTCATGTTAGATAAAGTGACTGATTAAGAATCTTAAAATTACATACGCACATAGGTGCATATTCTACACCTTTTAGTAACAGTCAAATCCAAATAAGAAAAGTAAGTGGATAGAGAAAATAATTTTTTTTAATTTATCGGGCACTTTTTGTGGAAATTATTCAGTAAAGAAACGAGTCGTTTCAAACGACTAGAAATAGTTTTACAGTTATATAATCCGAATTTTTAAAACCAAAAGACATTAAATGGGGTTATTGTAATCTTCCAAGCAGTACATAAATTAAAAAATTACTTTCTCATTGCTGTGTTTTAAGCAAATACATTAAAAACAAACTTATTAACTCGATAAATTTGCTATAAACTTTTACGTCCATTCTTCAAATTTAAATTTGAGGATGACGTATTAGATTTGATTGGTATAAATTTCATTTGGGATTGTTGTTGTAATTTTTATTCATATTGAAATTATTAAATATTCGCTCCTCCTCTTTCCTATTTTATCATTCCAATGGTTTATTCGAAACGCTTACAAGACTCCGCATGCTGCACAGATCGTGAATCCAAGAACCAAGTATTCTAAAAATATTTACTTGGTAAAATTAATAACTTAATGGATGTTAATTTTAAAAATTTCAATTCTTATCCACTGTAACAAAATTAATGATCACACAATGAAGTTATTACACATCCTAATCTTATTACCAGAACAAGTATCGAAGCTAGTATTTAAATTTCTGTGAGTCCTTACAAATTAAAATAATGATTAACTGTTATTAACCATCACGTATTGTTACTTTGTGGAAGAATTTAATCAAAAGTATAAATTTTTTTAATAATAAAAAAGAAAAGGTTTATAATTCTCTCGGCTACGTTTAAAAGCCATTCTCTCAAAAGACAAGACTGAATAATAAGCTATCTGGTTCTACACATCTATACTAAATTCTTTGTCAGGTGAAAAGCTAAATACATTTGCAATAGAATAAAGTTATTGATATAAATTCCAATAAGCAACAGCTGTTTAATTTTGAAATATTGATGACTGCCTTTAACTTAGGTAATACGGTATTGTATTCAAGAAAAGTACTATTGCTTCAGAATATTAATGTATTTTTCGGTATCAAATTCAGGTTAGAAAGAACTCTTTGGAAAGAGAAATCTTATTTTTTTAATAAAAATCAATCTCATACATTTCAACCTGTTGGTATCCTGACAATGTAGGTATGCCATAATTGTTGTTGAGTTGTGTGTTCAGTATGTGATTAGAAAACAAAGATAATTCCCAATGTAATCAATAATAAAATTAATTCCTGTTCTGACTTAATGTGCCTCGAAATTTCACTAAGTGATGCGGTACAAGTAGCTTTGATTTCCTCTTATAAAATCACGATATAAAACTTTAATAGTAGCTTCTACTTAGTATTGTACAGACTATATGCGCTAACCGAAACAAAAGTCAATTCAAAACATTTAACTTGCTGATATTCTTTTTAAAAAATTTTAAATACTGGATTATTGTTCTGGGATCTATAATTGTATTTTTCTTGTTATTTTAGGACACTCCAATTTTTGCTTGTATATTTTTCTAAATATAACTATACATTATGAATCTTTAGGATGTGTTTTACAATCACGTAATAATGGAAAACTTTTGTATCAATCTTTTCTTACATACATACGTCCGCGACCTATTCTAATAAATTACTTAGTTTTGAATCATTAAAATTTCCTTCGTGCATTTTTGAAGCTGCAGAAGCTAATATTTTGCAAAGAAAATTCAATTCAACTAAGGATTGAAAAGACTATTAAATTAAATTAAATTACCATTTATTTATTACAAGAAATTTTATGTTCCAGATGGGATTTTTTTTCTTTGATTCTTATAAAAGTAGTTATCTGTATAATTAAAAGCAAAATATTACATTTTTATTGAAATTAAGTTACACAAATTCTTCTTTTTTTAAATAATAAAATTGTTCATAAAACATTTGATTTATTGACCTATTTAAAGAGAATATTGAACCCACAAGTAACATTATTAAAGACATTTGTGTATTAGCGTGAAAAATTTATCGCTTTTTTTAATTTCATTAACATCAAAAAAATTAAGTTTACCGATGCATTAAAAAATATGGAATCTAATAAAGTGCCTTTCGGCCCTGAAAAATAGGAATGGATAAATAATATTTTAGTTTTTATTAAAAATTAATTTAAGTGAAACAAATAATTAAAAATGTTAATTATAGATAATATCTTCGATTAAAATTGTATTATAAATATTTTTGTTACTTTTACATTAAATTCAATTCTTAATTCTACTTATATGAAATATTAAACTTGTCGAATATCAAATAATCGTTCAATTAAAAATTACCACAATTCATACAATAATTATATTTCTCTGGTGAAGAGATAATACTACATATATTTATACATTTACATTTCAAACCAATTGAAATAAGAAACCTAAAATTATTTCCTATAAAAATATTCTGAGGTATTCTTAAATTCGAGTTTGTATTTAATTTTGTTTTACTGAAAAATTGCCTTTAAGTAACAAATTCTGCAGGCAATTTCTTTTTATACCTTATTAAAAATAAAATATTTTTCATTTATATATAAACTATGAGTTCCAACACACACAAAAATATATATTATTTATAAGTAATTAATTCTATTTTCATTTTAGTACTTTTCAATGTTCAGGAACTTTTGCGATTGTTTTACGGCTACATTTGTATTATTCTTATATTCATTCAAAGAATACAAAAAAAAAAGTTTTTGCTCTTTGGAGATCTTTAAATTTTTCCGAAACAGCCAAATGTTGGCATTTATCCGACATTTATAGCACAGTCATAAAATAAGAGGTATCTTAAGCAATAAAATCTCAAGAAAAATTGAGTAAAGATATCAGAAGTAGTCAGGCGCCATAGTTTAAGCCATTTTTATTGAATACGTTTTCTCTAATCCATTCAAAAATTGAATTATGTTATGATGGAAATAGTTAACTTTGAGATATAATATACGCAGGTCACATTTCAATAATAAGAGGTTGCTGATTCGAAAAAATTAGCAAAGTTTTATTTATAAAAAAAATTAGAACAAACAGAACATAATATTTACATGAAAAGTGTAATTTTTTGTGTATAAGAATTGTGTGGGTTTTTTTTATTAACTTAAATGTAAAGTAGCTTTAAAAATTTTTATTCATGCACATCAAAATACATGATTGATTCTTAGCTCCTCATATTTGAAGAAATTGTTTTTATTATTAGATATACTATATCTTGGTATGCAATAAGAAATTATTTTGTCAGTGAAATATTGCAAACATCAATCTATCAAAGTGCGTTAATTATTTACTCACATTTTTGTTTATTTGTTTTATGAAGTGAGTTAGAAAATGAGCAAGTCATATTCAGTACACAGTAGCTATCTAAAGATTCAAGAGTTCAATAGCTATCCAACTGCTAATACATTATTTAATACGTGAATACTCTATTATAAGAGGACAACAATTTTAACATTGACTTATGAATTTTTGTTTCCGTTTATTTTCTAAATTTACTCACACACTCTTAATAACCTTATTCGAGCAAACTTCTACAAAAATGAATGCAGTATTTGTAATTTTTTAAGATTTATTCATGTTTAGATTTCATAAAGAATAACTTGATAATACATATTTTAATATACAAGAACTCGTCATTTGTTTCTTGCGGAATTTCAAATTTATTACAAGAAAATAAGTTTAAGTAGAAAAACTCGCTATTAAGTTCTGTTACACAAAAATCTAGAAGCATTTTTAGGCATACATTAATTACCAATTTTTAGCTTTCATTTTATTTACAAAAATATTTTCTAAGTATTTTTTAAAAAGATTATCCAATATCTTAACTAAAAGTGAGTCGATTCTGACGAAAGCTACATATTATTTCAAAATAATGATTATATTTCATTAAACTGATTTCATGTTAAATCATTCATTATGATTATTATTAACATATAGCTGTCATTTAATGCGTTTTTATCAATTTATTCTAAACAATGCATAATTTATATATTTCACAAGGTTATATAACTACATCTGTAAATGAAAATGTAGTAGGAGTGCGAATCTTTACGGCTCACACTTACGTAAATCATCTGCTGAGGATCAAATCAATGAACTAAAAAACTGAAAATAAGGGATAATAGAAGAAGGGTCAACCTTTTCTTGATTCCTTGTACATAGTTTAAGCGTTATTTAAATAATCCTTCGAAGAAAAAGATTTGAAATATAAAGAGATTCATGAAATTTGAAAATAAAGTGGTAAGATGTTATTACAGCTGTTTCTTGAACGGTATTTTTCTCAAATAAGGAACCTCATTTTAAAATCTTAGATAAAATTTCTTCTATAAAAACTAAATTATTCCGATAGTTCTATATGCACTTTAGTTTCATGGATTTCCTGGAAAAAGGTACTAATATAATAATACTTTTTCACGATTCATAGATAAAGAATTTTTTGACGATATTCTTCCAACGGATTTTGGGAAAAACTATTTACACTTTTAGGTGAAAAACATTTGTTAAGATTTCCTCTTAAATTATTTATTAGACTTATTAAAATTAAACAGAAAACTACTAAAAGATAAAAAAAAAGAACTATTATAAATAAATAACGTTAATTTCCATGGTATAATGATTAATCTCCGTAAAACTTGAATTTTCGAGGATTTTTCAAACTTCAAAAAAAAAAAAAAAAAAAAAAAAAAAAGTAATTTAAATATCTGTGTATAAACGGATATATAAGAAGTACGATTGGTTAAAGAATTACGCTCAAAGCTTTCTAAATAAGTTAAATATTCTCATGTAAATATACTATATTCAAATTTCTAAAAGAGTATTTAAAATGAAAGAATATTTAGATCTATCAATAGGCATTTGGGCTTTGAAATGAGCCATGATTGCTTTGATATTTTGCTTACAAACTGTTAATGTATGTTATAGTCGCTTTAGAATTTGCAAAAATATTAATTTATACATTTTTCACGATTTTTCTGATCACATCAAATTATTATTTAAAAAAAAGCTTCTTTTTGAGTGAGAAAATGTCACAGTACATTTAATTCTGTTGTTGTTTCCAATTCCTTATTATTCAAAAAAAAGTATTACTAAGTCCACCAAGTCACTCATCTTCTAACTTCTAGCGCCATTAAAAACGTATTCAGGGAAATCAGAATTGTCCTGTCCCACAAAAGCCAGAATATGATCCGGTGAGGTCTGAAGTGATGTGTATTGGAGATAAATCTAAACTTTAAGCCATGAATGGATGTTATCGATTTTACTCGACCACTAAACGATCTGCAAAGGGTGGTCTTCTAGTCTCTGTGTCTATGAAAATCCAACAGTTCACATTGGCTTTCCTCCCTGTACCAATCATGCAAAGCAGAAGAATGTCATAATTTATAATTTTAAATCTTTTAATTCTAAGCCAAAATCGAGATTTCTCATCGAATTCTGAGATATTCCATTTTATGTATCCAAAATTTAGAGCGAATGTTGTTCAAACCATTGAGTATTTTACAGCAATAATTTTTAAAACCAAAAAAAAATTATGATTTGAAATAATTATTCGTTATTCCGTATGAAAAGAACAGGAACTGCTGTTTGATTCAATTGTTTCTGATGTATTTGATTCTAACTATGATAGAAAATGAAATTGGAAATCAAGTTTATTTTCGAACCGAACAATATTCATTCATGTATGCGTAAGATATGTATATGTACAATGAGAATGACATTGAAAAGATATAAAATACAGAAATTATGATAGCTCTATAACAATTGAACGTATAAAATTGAATATATTGTATTGTACGCTGAAAAAAAATCACTGTGGTATATATTGGAGGAAAATGTAACCATGCTCATTTTTTTAACTTTCTAGGTTTATTTTTGTTTCTCTATTAAATTTGATGATTGTTTTAAATATAATATAGGGGGAAATGTTTAATTTTTGCACATTGTAACAAAGTGACCTCAAAAACTCTAAATACTCCAAAAAATCTTACAATAACAAATAATGAATATTTTTTAAATTACCATAGTTGTGTTGTACTATTTTATTCCTAAATATATCGATGATATTTTGCGAAAATAAACTTTTTATAAATTTTTAGCTAAAAGTTAAGTTAAATATAAGTTCTGGAAATTAAAACCAATCTTATTTTAAAAAAAATCTCAAGACTTTATTCATTTACTTGTCGGGATAATAACATATTATTGTTATTCTGAAATATATTATAAAGGCAGGTTTATCTTTTAATGCGATTTGTGCTCCTAAAATTCTTTACTTAACTTTGCAGAAAAGACCCGAAAAAAATCACACATTTTAAAAACAATACTATACATTAAAATAAGTAATTTATCTAAATTGCACTATTTTTTAAAAAATTCACATACTAGATTTTTATTGAAAACTCATTTCTTTTTTGTAGCAATCGCAATCTTTTTTTCTCTTCTTTGTTAAATAAAATTTGAAAAAAACTCAAAACTTTTATTTTAAGTTTCTCACAAAAATTGTACTTCGGAAAAGTATTATGAAGAAGGAATTAAATAAACAAATAATGCAATGCTTTATTTGAAGCGAATATATATATCGTGATAAATTCAATTAAAAACTAAATACATTTATTTGCATAAAAATGACATTTTAAATAGAAATATAAGAAATTTCAAATGAAATTATCCGGATAACGTAGTAGATAATATGTTGGGGATGAAATATAAAACTTTTAAAACAAAAAAAATTACTAAAATATTAGCACATACATATATAGAAGTAATTTTTCTTTCATTTATAATTTTTTTAATTTGTAATTTTTCTTTTCTTTCATTTGTACTTTCTGCCATTACAAAGCATTAACCAAGAGATAATGTAAACTAGACAGAATAATTATATTTTTTTACATTTTGATTTCATATTTAATTTCCCATGCATTCATGCAGTTTATCACAACTTATGCGGCGTAATTACATAGATAAAAAAAAAAGAGAGAGAGAACGGGAGAAGATATGTAGAGAAATTCTTCTATAAGATTAACACCAGAGAAATATTAATATGAAAAATATGCAAAACAAAGTTCATGACTTTAATCAGGGAAATATGTTTAGGAATCAGTTTTGCTAAATTTCTATTTTTTTTTTTTTTTTCGATAAGAGTATACTGAGATAAGCTAAGAAAAATCAAAACTTTGATGTAAACAAAAATTGTTTATTATTACTTTATGGATTTCTACCGTTTTACAATTAACTTTCACATCTACCATTAATAATATTTTAAAGATTTCTTCTGAATCTTCTTCAGAAAGAGCACCATCATTCTTAGGGTTCTTTCATAACGCAGTATTAAAACGTTATCTATTTATTAGTATAAAATATATATATATATTGACACACTTGTGGGAGCACATAAGATTTTCAACTTTAAAACTTTAAATCTCCGCATCTTATGGTAAGATATGTGTGTGTGTGTGTGTGTGTGTGTGATAAAACACTTAAATAATAATTTCTAAAATTATTCAAAAACAAAAACCTAACCAAGGAAAAACGAGTAAGTAAATGAATACAAATTGAATACCCAACTCAACAATATAAGTCTGCTAAATATATAAGTCTAGTATTATACGTTTTTGGTGCCAATAATTATTGTACATTTTCAACTATAATTTATTTGCATATCATGCATAATTTGTGTACAACTATCATTTTCAATTTTACTTTTTATTTCATTATAAATTGCTGTAAAATTTATTCTTAATTTCCTGATTATTCATTTTAAGCAAAGCAGGAAAATTAATTTTATACTATTTTAGCACGATATCATATAGTAAAAAACACGAGACGTGAATATCCAACAGTTTAACATAAACTTGATTTTAAAACTCTTGAAATTTTAATCTTTCTTGATTTGAATCGTAAATTTTACTTCTAATGGATATTTAAATACTATATTAATCTCATAATTAAATTTTTAAATAATTTGAATAATTTCATATCATAATTTAATAATTTATTTGGATTTTTAATTCGCATCCACTTTTTATCAAACATAATCTCATGAAAGTAAGTCTAAGATCTTTAATTATTTATCATTAAATTGTAAATTATGTGAATATTTGATTTATTCTTGTTTCTAAGATACTAAACTTGTCTATAAAAAAATATCCGAAGTATATAAAAATATATCCTGATTTCCTAAATATCCTTCAAGTATTAATATGTGGAGTTATAACAACTTTAATTCTAAAGAAAAGGCTAAATTTCTAGATATTTTTTGTTAGATAAAAAAACCAAAATTTTAATAAACTCCAGTATCCGCAGAAACTTCAGACAAGCGCGAGACTAGAATTTGGCGAAAACCACTTGGCAGGGGAAAAAATCTATTTGGCATTGGCAACCCTTTTTGATGACTGAGGCGCTACGGTCGCGTTGACGTCAGCTACGCAAGAGTGCTCTGTATTTAAACGAAAAAAAAGATAGCGCTTCATCTCGTGGCAGAAGCAATACGGATATCCAAATCAAACGGGTGGTAGATCTGTCTCTCTCGTATAGTGCACCTTTTAAAGTTTTTAATTTATTTTTTCACATTGCTGTTTTTCAGTCACCATGGGTTTTGTGCAGCCGCTTGTAGATTGGTATACAAATTTAATGGCCTCGGGAGGTAAGTTAGTTTTGAATATTTGTCATATATTAATCATTTGCCTATATTTTTTCTCATGAATGGATTTTCCCCCCTTGCTTATAAAGAAGTTAAAAATGTCATGTAAACAAACCGAAGAATGAAAATTCTATTAATAATGTAAACTCAAGGTATACAGTACACTGGTTGGCAAAAAATAAATGAATTTCGGAAAAATAATAGGAGACTTAAATGTACAGCTTCTTACAAAATCTTGGCTTTCCTCACTAAATCCAATAAGTTTATTTCTTGAAAGTAAATTTCATGTTGTCTTAAGTATACTTTTAATTAATACTGTTCAAATGCAATTAGAATTCTAATAATTAACTTTCAAAATCACTACTTTAAATGAAATATTTCTTGGCTTTTGTCTGAAAATGAGAATTATTCAATAACATAACATAATAATAGTTATTATTCAATAACATAATAATAGTTATTAGTCCAGCCAACATTAAGTTTTTAATGTTATTTAACTTAAAAAATAAATCAAACTTTTCAGATTAATAAATTTGTTACAAAGTTTACGTTGGTAGTTACATGTAATTGGTTTCTGCATTGGTTCTTAAATTTCTAATTTTTTGAAGTTGCAATCTGACGTGACAAATCATAAAATTAAAAATGCTATGTCTAATGGAGATTCTCTCTAGTTACTTGCTTAATCTGCCTCATTTAACTAATTTTCTGAGAAAATAAGGTGCCTTTTAAATTGCAATGGCAATAAACTTGTGTTTCTATACTTTAAATTTTAATTTTATACACTGACTACTATATTTGAAACTCTTATTATTTCTCTATAAATTATGTTTAAGATTAAAACTTGTATTCCATCACAAATGCATCGTGAATATTATGCTAAATATCAATTATTTTACAGTTTTATGCGTATTTAATCATCCATTTAAGACAATGCATCTAAATATGCTTCATGTGCATTATCAATGATAATGAAAGCATTTGAATTGCAGCTAATTGAGTGAAACTCCATCTTTAATGTGTCTGCAATGTGGGAATTTAGTTCCGTCTAAACAATTAAAAATAAACACTGCTACACGTGTCTTGTTCTGCTCTGCTAGTAATACTTGTAACATCTATTGTGGAGACAATCGACCTAATTTATTTTTTAAAAAGACTTGTTAAACAGTATTTTCTTCAACTCTCCTATCTTATGTAATCCCAGGTGAAACGGATTGCTTTATCGCATTATGTTCAGGAAGTAAAACAAACTACTTGACATTCAAATTATTTTTAGCTAAAAATTCCATCTTTGGTTTATTTCCGTGAAATAGAATTGGATTCAAAATGCATTGTTTCTGTTTTGTAATATTTTAGCACTAGATGCGACTAGGCTTTGGCTTATAAGAAACTGATTTTCAAAAGCTTCTGGGGTTTTTTTTGTTTGATCCAAATTCGAAAAATGCAATCGTTTACGTTGTCTTAGTGTTTGACGTCTCTTCCCTGTTTATGATGGTTTCTACTTTGAAATAACTTTTAAACTTTTCATTATTTTTGGCTTCTAGCATCTCTGTGATTTGTACTCATTAGTCTTTAATGAAATGTTAATTTTTAAGGTGAATATGCTAGAAATTTTCGATTTCGTATTCTTATACATGGAAACGTTTAGAGACATGGCACACCTCGTATTTTTGCTTGCCTTCAAATTACTATATTCTTAATCACAACTGGTCATTTTCTCCAACTTGACTTTTTAGATTGACAGAATTTGCTTTTCTGGAAAAGTGTTCGCCAAAGCTTCATTGGTTGAAAGTTTAATTTTTAAAATTTTACTTCCTGCTTTTGTTTAAATGTAATATTGCCCGGAAATGGAAGTCTATATTATTTTCTCTGTATAAAAAAAAAACTAAAAGTAGCTGTAGCAAACAATTACTCAGAGACGTATATACCAAAAACATAATTGCTGGAGCTAATTGATAGTGGAACTAATAAAACACGGCACTAGCACGGAACAGGAAGCAATGGTTGAAGTGACTTCGCAGCAAGAAGCGACCTACAGAAAATCTTAACTCGCTTTGCTCGAAACTCTCAGGACGATGGCCTTTTTTACTCGACACCCAAGGGCACGAGGTGGCAACCGGAATTCCCCAGCTGTGAGAATATGTACCAAAACTAGTCACTCGGTCTCGTAATTCCGACAATTTTTTAAATCTGTCCATTTAAAACTGTTCGAATTAATCGAATCAAGATTGATTGCGAGATCAATTCCGAAATGTGTAGACAGCCGTTTCGGCAATTCATATATATAGATGTTATAATTTTATTGAATTTTGAAAGCTAAACTTTAGCTAGAATAATCATTATGTATAAACAAACTCTTGAAGACTGTCTCTTTTACTAGTCTCGCTTTTTAATTATGTTAAATTTCTATTAATCCAAGGCTTTTCAGTATTGGTTTTGCTTAAAATGATTAAATCACTAAGGTGGGTCAAGCGCATCATATTCGTAACTTGATAGGAAGTATAAATGACATTTATTTAAACCAAAGGGAAAGAGCTTAATTTTTACTAATTCAAATTTGAAATCTTAGCCTAATCGGAGCAATTTTTAGAATTTTCTTATTGGACAGTCTTCCTGAAAGAAAACGAAGGTTAACTTCTCGTGCGTTAAGAGAAGATGAGACACGCTTCATGCCCGAGAATCCTTTCGGCTTTATTGTCATGCGTAAACGATTTGGTGTCTATTCATTATACCGAAGTGTTAACATCTGACAGTTTTTAGTTTCGCTTGTTTCTAAAATAGTTTTGGTCTTCTCATACGATTTATCGAGACAGAACAATCAAAGGTTCCTCAAATTATATATATATTTACAGTTTTGATATTTGTTTTGCTGGTTACATGCAGTAAAAGTCTGTTCAGAATTAAATGAAATTGTCTTTAGTCCCTTATTGCATAATTTTAGAATAACTCGAACTTGAGGGTTCTTTAATTTTTAAAGATTCACCAAACATGTCTGTTTATACTTCAAATTATATTCAAAAAATACTTTTACCTATAATTCAGTCATAAGATCGTTGTACTCAAAGTCAAGTTTGAATATTTCATCAATATGGCTTTTTAGCGTTTAGCATCGTCAAAGATTAACGTTTTCATTTTGGGCGTTTTATCTCTTAAGGTTACGTTTTATCTCCTATGAAGCAGTTTTCCTCTAACCATCCGTATTTCAGTTGGGCCAAGGTTCATTTCCTACACTAGTTGTCCTCTGCCGAATTATATGCTGTCCTATGGTTGCACATTCGATGTTTTTATTTAACCTGCCTTAAATTATGGGTCAAGGTAATTTTTCCCAAGGTCTTTTTCTCTCCAAATTTCATAAGCCCACTTGTAAAATTACAGCAAGATGCTTGAGTAACGGAAAATTTAACATATCTATAAATCATCGAGCACTTTTAAGGCTCCAATATTGGGTAATTAAAATATATATTCTCTGAACTTGGTCTCTATACAGCTGTTTGACTTATTGATGGCAAATGAGTCTTAAGTTCTCGATGCCTTTAATTTTAACGGACCTCGTGTTTCCCCCACTTATTTCTTGCTTAAATAGTTTTAATTCAGATATTTAAAATATCTTTCAAAGTAACTTCAGTTTTGCTTAAAATAAAATATCTCAAATTTATTTACTCTTCGTCATTTTTCAAATATTTATCAGTGTATCAGCTGTGATCTAAACCATGTACTTAAAAAAAAAACATGTGAATTGAGTAAACTTTTCGGCTTCCTAAAGAAATTATTGTATGCACTTTCAATTTGTGAAATAACCATCTCAAATTAAAAGTGCATACAGTTATAGATTTGGCTCGAAAACTACAAAAAAAAATGTAAAGTCCAATTCAATAAATGCTGCTGAATCATTTTGATGGCTTAATAATGACATAATTCCCTACAATTTCGACTCTAGAAAACATAACACTGCAAGAATCTAAACACTTGAAATACTTATTCTGCTCATCTTTCTCAACAACGTAAAATAAAAGCGATTTAATGCATTCTGCTTCGTACACTAGTTTCAAAACTGCAGCGAAGTTTTGGCAATGTTGTTTACTTTTGACCGTCTAAATATACTTGGATGGAAATCTGATACGACAAAATATTCCAAGGTAACTTCATGAATCGGCAATCGATAAAACTTCTCGAATGAATAACCTGATGAAGGAATTTAGAATCTAAATTTAGCAACGACGAAAAAATAGCTGGACTCGGAAGTATTTTTATCAAAGAAAAGCACTTGAACGCTTCAGTTATCTCAAAGGGAGGGGGGGAGGGGTCGTTCAAATTAATTTACATGGGACTTTGTCATTTCACCTTATGCGTGTTAAAAGCTGCTAAGCTTGGATTCCTACTCGAATACGATCAGTGATTAGTCTTCAGCTCGTAGCCTGCATGAATTCAGTCAAATCATGGGTTCGACTCCTGAAGTGATAGGATTATCGCGTAACAGGGATGACAACTTTGAATCTGTCAAGGCGCAATGTCCAGTTGATAGTATAGTGTGGAAGTTTGTAGAGTGGGAGCATCTCAAGTGTCGTCACTTGATCTACTGACTGTGGTAATCTAGTGGTCAGTCACGGACTCGCTGCCGGCTTGCTTTCGTCTAGTCATGGGTTCCAGTCCTGATGCCACTAATCCTATGGAGTTACTGTCTTTGGTAAACACGGGTGACTCACCCCCGGGTTACTCTAGCTATCCTTCTCCATCTTCGACCCTCTTTGTCAACCAATTTTTTTTCACGTCTAGAACACAGCTAAATTTTGTTTGACGCAGCATAGCCACATCTGGCTCGTGCGTCAATAACATTCACTCACTCTCACACATGATGCCACAAAAGACTCGTCTTGTAGATCTGATATATGAAAAGTCTATCGAGGCTCTAAGTCCTGGGGCGTGGTGTGGAAGTTCGGAGAGGAAAGAGTAACCTGTAATGTTGGCATCAGACAGGTTCAAAATTACAGGGTCCGTTGCCAACAGCTCTTGTTGCTTAAGTGCAATGTTGATAAACAATAGATCAAATTACCTAGCTACCGCTTGTACTTTATAGCCATTAATTTTCACTCTTTTCGTAATAACCAATGGTGGATTGTTCATTGCTTTGATCTCAGTCGGAAGCTAGCTTCGTGTCTTATGCAGAAGCTGTCACTTTTTTTCATTTCGCTCGCTGTAAATATTCCTGTTAAATGTGAACACCAAATATATTTTTATTTATAAATTCTCGCATGCGGAGCTAATAGTTAGTCTTTCATAATCGTAACTGATCATATGAATTGCTATAAATGAAGTTTAATATAGTTCTGGGGATCGTCTTTAGAAAATTCGGGGTTGGCGTGGTGTGGATCTTGGGAGAGGGGGGTGCCAGCTCAGGTGTCGTCCTCGTCACTTGACCGTGGCTCAAAATTACGAGGTCCGTCGCCAATAGCCCTCGTGTTGCTTCTAGTGCGACGTTAATAAAAAAAACTAAAACTAAACTAAAAAATTAGAAAATTCGAGATTAACGACCCCGAAGTGAGCGAGGGATATTTCTCATGGGATTTGCAATTTTTAACTGATGAAGGTAACGCGGCCACGTGTAATTTTCTATTAATATCGTACGGGAAGCAACACTAGGGCTATTGGCGACAAACCTCTTAATTTTGAATCTTGGTCAAGTGACGAGGACGACACCTGAGCTGGCAACCCCTCTTCTAACTTCCACATCACACCAAAGGAGGACTTTGGGTCCCGAAAGATTTAATGTTCATCAGCCCCGGCTACACGGCAGGTCCTAAGCAGACAAAGATCGAACTCGGGACTGAATGAAAACCGCCGGCCACGAATCCGAAACCATAAACACTAGGCTACCGCGGCCACAGCGCAGCCACGGAATGACAGTGTTTTTTCAGTATATTTTCTACCTTTATCTACTACTCTTCATCCTTTTCTCGCAATTTAGTCTCGATCAGAAAAGTTTTGAAAGTATTAAATATTAAAGGTAGTTTGGTCAAATATGGATGGTTCTTATAATCTAATCAACTTTAAAAAAACTTTACACAGAGGTAACATTTTTGTGATCTATGTAGTATTATACTGGAAGTGGTAGCTTGGTTGAGGTAACAAATGAGCCGTTATTGGAGGTTTGTGGGCTCTATTTCTACCAAACATTGAGTATGGAATAGTTAGTACATGTGAAATGCATACGAGCCTTCCAGTCCTCCATTGAAGTGGAAATGGGAAAGAGTTTCAATGAGTTCCTTGTCATCCAATCGTAAATTTAAAACTTACGCAACTGTTTTTGATGTGTGTCGTGTCACTGGAGTTTACTGGTAAAGTATACACCTGCCATTTATCCATTTTTAAAGAAATTGGAAGCAAAATTCATTGCATACTTTTCGAAAGTGGGGTATATTTTAATGCTAAACATCTTTAATTTACCTGAATTAGATTTAATTTTAACCCCTTGTATCATAAAGGTATTAAACTACCAGATTCTAAAATCTGTAAAAGATGAGCTGAATTACGTTATCGACATTTAAAGCAACACTCGGAAAGAAAACTAATTTTCGAACTAATCATTCGATTTGTAATTCTGGAGAATTTCATTCTAAAGAAACTTCATTAATATATTAAATTCTTAAAATCGTAACTGTGAGACTTAAATTTTTCATGAGAATGAGATTTCTGATTTTTAAGGCAGTCTCAAGAAAATCTGTTACTTTTCATAAAATTTATTTTAATCTTAAATTATTTGATAAATGACACATTATTGAATTTCCATAGTTCGGCTCCACAACATCGCATTATGAAAGTAAAACATTCTGGAGAAAATCTGAATCGTACAAATCGATGAGATTTTGAAAGTTTAAGTTTTTTACTCTTATACAATTCTTTGTGTGCAGTTATTGAAAGGACTTTTTATTGTTAGGATTTAATGTAAACAATTCGATGACTAACTTGTGGAAAAAGTTCCTGTTGCCGCCACGGTACCAGAGTAGTCGTGGTTACGAGCTGATGGCCGGCGTTGTTTCTGTCTAGTTGTAGGTTCGAGTCTTGATGCCATTAAAGAGTCGTCGTATAGTGATACTCATGAACCGAGACTCCATGTCCTCTGCATGGTGTGGTATCTTAGAGGGGGTACCAGCTTGAGTTTCATCCTTGTCACTTGACCACAGTCAATCAGTCTCTAAAAGTCTTCGTGTTTCAAAGCCCGGTGTTAATAAAGTTGCAGGCATCGCAATTTCGAGTCATCCCAGTGATTTTTTTTCTTCCCTATTCCATTTTTTTCCTCCCAGTCTTTGGTAAACACGGGTGACGCACCCCGGGATACCCTAACAATCTTTTCTATGTTTGACTCTCCTCGTCAACCAGTTGCCTTTTTCCTTTTTTTTTCAAACGTCTGAGTAATACCTTCTCTGGCGCAGTATAAATGCCTGGTTCTTGAGCCCTTAAACTCCATTCATCTACATGAGATAATATTTACATCATGAAATTATCTAAGATGTATTTAATGGATTGCAGGCAAAATATTAAACTTCATTTTTGAGTCTGTTACGAAACCTATTTTCGCTCGTCTTCATGGGAAAAACTTGCTTCAAACAGAATCGGCAAAACTCAACACCTGACAAAAAAAAATGGGTGCAATAACGGTACTTCAGCGGTCATTCGCATTTTCGTATCTAAAATCTTGTCTTTCTTTTTTTAATCTCGCCTAATGCCTCTACGCACCGCATTCTTCCCATTAATATTTAGATGCACAAAATGCATTATTAGACTCTGCCACTTCAAGATGAGAAAAGGGGTCACGAGAACCAAGGTCAATGACATCAGGTTTATGACGTTCCTTTCCGACTGACCTTGCCTCGAAAGGTAGAATACAGGTTTTAAGACTGAAATGGGAGTTAATTTTTAACCATCAGTCGTATATGCATTACACGGAAATTAAAATTACATTCGCAATCTAATCATCTTTCAGAAATAGCAATAAAGCGTTCTTCCGGACCTTGAAACTTTACAAAGCATATTTTTTCATTGATGGAAACAATTGTGGAATGCATTTTTAACGGAACAATGTCTATGAAATACCAATTGTGGTCGCATACTTGTCTAGTGGGAGAAGTTTGAGTTATGTTCGAAGTAGTAACGACCTTTTTATAATTAGTTTAATTTGTTGAAGTAATAAAACTTCTACTTGTATGCAAATGATTAAAAATTCATATCTATTTTGTAGAATTCGATTAAACTTTGCTTAAGGTAAAAAATTGCTTTTTAATATGGTAAAAATTCTTTAGTTAAGTCTTATATTCGTAGTTTGATTCCTTTTGATTTTTTTTTTTTTTTTAATCAATGAAACTAGTTAAATTTTTTGCAGAATTAGTCCTTAATTTTGAAAATGCTTTTCCGATTCTGTGAAATTGAAAGCTTTATTATTAAAACGGGAATTTCGGAAAGATCCTATACTTCGTAAGAGTTGTGCAACTCTTTTATAATGGATACATGGTTATTTTCAGACTATTAATTCTATATATCCTCCATTTCTACATAACATTTGCAAATATGTGAAATCTTTTTCGAAATATCCGTTTCAAAAGCATTGCTTTTTCCTGTTAAAAGCTTTCTGAAAATTAAGGCATTTCTGCAACAGGTGAACTAGTTTCATATACTAATATAAAAGGAAATGAAGAATCTGAGTGTTGCGAATACAGTCGAGTCAGATTTTCAAGACTCTAGTATTGCACAAATCGGTTAAAATCTATATTACTTGCGATTATCTCGTCAGAAAACCATATTACGATTTGAACTTTTAATTTAAAATAGCATTATTAGCTTCAAATTGTTAGTTTTGAATTTTACTCTTGTCCGGTTGACTCGCAGTAGAATTTAAAAGTACTAGTTACTCGTATACGTCTTTTGTTTGGAGAATCTTTACTGTCGTGTCCCGTACACTGCTCATCACATTCTTGGTATCCATAGTTTCACCTTTTTGTTTCATGTTTTAAACTTGTCTGACTACTTGGGGGAAGCTCCCACCATTATCTATTTGAATTTTTATATGGTTTGAGTTTTGAATCAAATTCAGGATTTTATCACTTTGATGGGTTTTGCAATTTCCCAATATTTTCTAATTCTTATTCAAATTTTAATAAAATCGCATTTTCAAATGTTTGGTGCAGCATAGCCAGATTTGACTCTTGCGACATAAACTTGCATTCACTCGCTAGATTTTTCTCCCAGAATGAAACCAGAAAGAATTTTTAAGCTAAAAAGTTGCAATAAATCGAAACTTTTGAGCTGCATTTTTGAACGAATACTGCATTAAAGTTGCTATTGTGTATACTATCATTTCTTTTCAAATTCTAATATCTTGAAGAGATTAAAGACTAAGTCAGTGTATATACTTGTTTTGGAGTATTGTAATCAGTACAGGTATCCAAAAACACATGAAATAAGAATTATGCTAGAATAGATTATCTTTGCGTTTTAAGTGTTTGTAACATTAGAGTAAATGTGCATCTGTGAAGATTGAAATAGTAAAGACATTTATGATAAGACCAAGTTCTGTTAAGACATGAGAGATCGCATTTCATGACATCAAAAATCTAAAAGTACGTAGCATGCTCAAAATGAAGTTTATTACACGTTTTCTAATTTTCTAGATTGTTCCACTACACAACATTAGGAAATCGTTATATTGGTTACATCCTTTATTATGATTATTTAAATTAGTCGGATCAATTCACTAGTCTATATTCAATATAAATATCCCTTCAGGGACTTTCCTTCAAATAAAGGAACCATGACGCCGATCTATCCGAATGATCTTCCTTCCAAAAGGGTTTTATGTTCTTGGTAAAAACGGATGACGCGCACCCGGGATATCAAAGAGATCATTCTCCATTTCGACCCTCCTCATCAACAATTTTTAGTGTTCAGATTAGTTTAAACCAAGGTTTTCTAAGCTTTCGTATACCTGAATCTGCTTGTTTACTGTAAGAAGTTGCTTAATTGTGCAGTTAAATTTACGCCCGTTTAATGAAACGCCAATCTGCAATAGTCGGGAATGAAGTATATAACCTTTAGTGTTTCCGTTGGGGTCCATCGCAAACAACCTTGTGCAGCTCTGCGAGATTAAAACCAACCATAACGTATTGCATTTTACCTTAAGTATTCGTAACGCCTCAAATTTGCCGTTATATCCCGAAATCCTCTTGAGCTTTCTTTCAAATACCAATAATATTTATCGGTATAGTAGCTTTAAGCTTCAGTTCCTTTAATTTAAATTCTTGATTGTGAATTGGAACTAAACTTCAAATTACTCTCTAAAAATTATACCAAGGTACCAGAGTAATTCTCGCGTTTACAGTCCTTGGTAAGCACGGGTGAAGGGCTCCTGATGCGTCCTAGCTATCTTTCCCCTTCTTGGACCTCAGTCAATGAACACGTCTCTTTCTTAATCTTGCACCTAGGTCAAACATTCGTTACGGTTACTAACTCTGGTTATTAACTAGTGTTTGACACGGCTTTGCGAAGCATTGTCCTTGATCCAATAAAATGTCTGAGATTAAATCCCCTACTTGGATAAGAAACTAAATTTAAAAAATTAACTAACTTGTTCATGCAACGAAATGTTTAAATTGTACTAGCATTGAATTGTTAGTGTAGATCCTACTTATTACAGTGATTTCGATCGCTGTTCACCTTAAATAGGCTAGGACCGAATGTTTCTACCGGCGATGGTCCACCAGCGTCATCAATCGCCTGATTTCTAAAAGTGGCTCATTCTCCTCTTGACCAACTTGCGAGGCATCCTGAAATGGAGCATCTCATTTAGATTTCTCTCCTTGGTTGAGATTCTCTTCTTATTCGGGACTCTATTATACCTGGAGGGAAAAATTCGCGTGTCTTCGAATCGCACGTGGTTTTTGACTGTTTGGAACTGGGTTTCATATTTTGGTATTCATATTTTTAATTAATAGAATTTATGATAGTTTAACAAATTTTTGGCGTAACATAGCCTGATTTCGCTGCTACACTATTAAAGTCGACGGTCACTCTGTCGCTGTTTGGAACTGGGTTTTTAGAACCTAAACGAGATGCACCGGCGTGATAATTTTTACGTACGATGAGTTTAAATAACTTGAATTTCGGAACTCTATCAGAGTTATCGCACACAAATATAAATTGTTTAAATTCCTTATTCTTAAGTATTCAATTTATTACGCATTCCATAACAAGATGGTTTGTGTTAAATTCAATGTTTGTTGCTTGGGAAAACTGATTTTTAAATTGGTAGATTTATCATTAAAAGTTTATCGGTACTTATTTTAGCTTGAGACTTATATCAACGCAGAATCTTCTCAATCTAATTTTGTTTAATCTGTGTTCATCTTATTTCGGATATCCTCTCGTATTTAAAATGCACATCTGCAAAATGTGTGTATTGAAGGTAGCATAGTGCTTATTGGACTATTAAAATATATACGGAGAGGTATCGTAATTTTTTTTAACTAGTATGAAATAACAGATTTTGGTTTGAATAAAATCTAATCTGCATATAGTGTCCCTCGAGTACAAAATGTTGTAAATTATTGCTATTTATGTAGATGTTTGATTTCAGGAAGTCGTAAAATGATGTAATCGGTATGGTAAAATTTTGCTCTATCCCGGGGTATAGTAGTTTCAATTACTAAACTTTACGATGCCCTGGATAACTGAAACCTTACCATATTGCGGGTTTCTTAATTCTACAGCTTAATGAAATCCCAGAAAGCAACATCAATTGCTGTAATTGACATTTTGTAGATAAAAATAAAATATTCCGCGTATTAATAGATCTTTATCAAGATATCTAACTTCTTCGCAAATAACTTTATGAACATAAGCCCTTGTAATACGAGTCAGAATAACGAGTAACTTTAAGGAAAGGCCGTCTTTGTAAACAGAATTGTTGGGGCCCAAAGTTCTCCCGATGGTGTGGAAGTTAGGTGAGGATGTGCCAGCTCAGGTGTCGTCCTCGTCACTTGACCGAGGTTCAAAATTACGAAGTCCGTCGCCAATAGCCCTTGTATTGCTTCTAGTGCTACGTTAATAAAATAAACTAAACTAAATTTTTAAACGGGAATGACTCATTCCGGGATATCCTAGAGATCTTTGTTTTCTACCCTTTATGTCGACAATTTTTTTACCTTTTCACTTTCTTTTCAATATCAAGATAATAGGAACGTCGTCTGGCGCAGTACATCCAATTTTGTGCCATAACCCGACGTTTTCACTTTCTCAATCGTGCAGGAAAATTTAGCATTTTTTTTCTAAATTGGTAGTTTTGCTTATCTTAATTGCTCAAACAATTAAACTCTTCTTGCTTATTGATTGTAGAATTGTCTACATTCTCGTGGTTCACAAATAACTCAAGTTATTTTTGTCATTTTAGAATTAATAATTCCGAACTAATAAATACGGTGAAAAAATGTATTGGTCCTTGGATTTAGAAGTCCTTGATTGGATACTAATTAACTACATTGAACAAAAACTTCTGTTAACATGAATATAAAACTTGTTGCGCACAACGAAGTACTGTATTCGTTTTAAGTTTTCGTTGTTCTCGAAGCATTCGTGCAAGACGTTTAGTGTTGATGTTTGCATCAAATCTCGAAGCACGTTCGACAAGAATTTTAAATCAAGGTCTCAAACTATTTTTCTTTGGACTCGCAGAAATTGAACGAGTAATATACCCTATATCAAAATAAAGTTTTGGATGCGAGTTTAAAATAACTTTTAGTATTTGCTACGAATTTGAAATAACGGAAAACTATGTATCTGGTTTAATAAATGGTTTTGTTAACTGTGCTCGAATCTATATATTTCATTCATATTTTTCATACGCGATTATGTTCATATTGATTAAAAAAAAAGCACTTATTTTAAACATTTAAATTTCGTACCGTCATTTATATAGTAAATCTGCAATCAAATGTTTTAAATGTTAAATTTTCTCTGGAATGTATCGTCTATAAGGAAATGACTCTTCATTTAGTATCAGTCACGAGAATCTGAAATTTCATTTGAGGGTTAATGTGTACCGCTGAATTTGTAATGCATTTAAATCTAAAATGAAGTATTTTCTCGTTCGTTAAAAGCGAGAAAAATATCACGTTTATTACCATCAGAAAATGCCATGATTCAGAAATCGAGAGCTTTTGACAACTTGGAAAGTGAAATAAATCCTTATCTCTTTAAATAATGGCTTATGTTTCGCTCGAGGCTTGAATTCATTGTAGTTATGGTTAAGTTCTGTCGTCAATAGATCTAGAATGTGACATTAATTTAAACAAATCGTTCTGAAGTGCATTATATTAACATAAGTTTTATCTCTTAAAATTGCTTAATTTATAAAATGTCTTTTGGGAGCAATGCCTAAAGGAACTTAATCAACAGTGTGTAACATTTATCTTAAATATCTCTTCTACAAGCAATCTTGACCAGCCATTTATTTTCGAGGATCCGTTACATTAGGTTATCTCGTTGCATGCCTCAGTGAATAGTGATTCCATTAACATGGGAAGTAAATTTTTTTAAATACGGACTTTTTCCGGAGCAGTTTCGTTCACTTTCCTTTTGGGAAACTGCTTCGTTTATAAAGAAAATCCAAACCACTTTCGAATCCAAAAGAATAAATGCCTAAAATTAAAGGCTATGCTCTACCTCCAATCCAGTAAAATTCCTGACCTCTTAAACACATCATTCAAGATATTTTTACTTTTAAATTGTGTTTAAATATTTTGTGGTAATTAATCGATTGCACACTTCTAGACGGCTCATCCTGGTTATAAATCACACTTGTTACTCTACCAAACTTTCAATGTATAACCTCTCGACAAACAAGTTCAGCTTCTTTATTGGCAGCTCGAACCTGAAATGTCTTGCCTTTCTCGATGAGAACGATTCGATGGACTGTTTACATCAATCTACTAAGCACTTCCCATTCTGGTTTATCATCGGAACCGTAATTTCCGTTTTGGAGTGAAATCTTCCAACAAATTGTTTTTATGTATTTCAAACTCGTTAAGGTTCCGGCACGATCTTCTCCCTCGCTCACACCTTCCAGATTGGCTTAGGGCAATATTTTCACTACTTTGGTCTTGCCCAGGTATGTAGGTCACGCCACTCTCCATGTAAACAAGGAAGTTCATTCTCGCGTCGCAATTCAACATATTTTTGCATTTTCTTCCGGAAGGATCTGCAATTTGTGTCTTCACGTTTGGCAACGCGTGTTTCCGAAATCATTCCTGAATCTAATGATTTCCGTTTCTAATGTCTCGTGGATTCAAGATTTTGCCATCAGTTTGTAGGTTTCTATTAAAGTATTTTGCGTCTTCTCATTTGCTTAAATCTGAAAAATTTGTACTTTTTTAAAGAAATAAGATTTTTTGAATTTGTAATTATGAGCCACTTTTAAAATTCATAAATATAAATTAATAACGAACTTTCCTTTCCGTTAGGACTTGTTTTAATTGTGACTCTACCAGTGACGTGCAAGTAATGAGTGATCTATTACTGCATGCCTCTGGAATCTGAAGCATTGATCCAATTTATATTTAATACAAACACCGTCAAGATTTTGACGGTCATAGTAGTGGTCATGATCTCAAGCTCGTGATCGGCGTTGTATCTGTCTTTACCCCCCCCCCCCGAGTGCTAGTGGCATAATCTTTACGCAGGTACACGAATCGTGAACCCCAAGTCATCCTAGTAATCTTTTCCATCATCGGGGGAGAGGCAACACTAAATAAACAGGGGGACGCACCACTGAGATACTCTAGCGATCCTTCTATTTTCGAACGTCCCTGACAATTTTTTACTTATTTCGATATTTCAAACTTCAGATAGTTTTCCTAGTTTGGTGCAGCATAGCCACATCTGGCTCTTGCGCCATTAAACTTCGCAATCACTCTTCAAACATTTTTATTCAATGATGCTGACCGTGTAGCCGCGGCTGAGGCACGTTAAATCTGACGGAGACCAAACTCCTCCCGTTAGCGTGGTGCGGAAGTTGGGAGGGGGTTACCAGCTCGGGTGTCGTCCTCGTTACTTGACCGAGGTTCAAAATCACGAGGTCCGTCACCAATAGTCCTCGTGTTGCTTCTAGAGCGATGTTGATAAAAAAAAAATTCAATGATGCCCAACCATTCTTGATACACACAAAATTATAAAGACTTCGATTTAAGTTATTTTTCTAAATATAATTCGATTAAACCTTTATTTTTGTAGTAGCATATAAAGAATTGAATTTCTGATGTACAGTGGGGCCGCGGTAGCCTAGTGGTCATGGCTTCGGATTCGTGGCTGACTGTTTTCGTTCAGTTGCGGGTTCAATCCTTGCCGCTAAAGACTAGCCGAGGCTGATTCACGTTAAATCTGTCAGGCCCAAACTCCTCCTATTGGAGTGGTGTGGATGTTAGGAGAGGGGTGCCAGCGCGGGTGTCGTCATCGTCACTTGACCGTGATTCAAAATTACAAGGTCCGTCGCCTATAGCCCTCGTGTTTCTTGTGCGACGTTAATATAAAGTAAATTCTGATGTACAGTGCATGTCTCTATTTCTTCAATAAGTCGTCGTATTATTCTCAATTGTAATCTGCATGAATAAGAGAACAGATGTCCTAATTGCCAAATTACTTGAAATATCCATAGTATATCTTGCATGAATGTCGTGAATTCTGTCAAACTTTCACTTGCTGTGAGTAAACCACGACTTAGTCGTATTTAATTTATGCAACTGAATGTACAGCACAAAACACGAAATCTTCCTTGGGCGATTTCATTACCTTTATTGCTGAAAATATTCCTCTGCAATTGTGGGAGCTAATAAACATGCTGAAATGCTCTTCGTCTCAATCGGCATGAAGAAAATGCTTCAAGTTATCCTTGAGAATGAACTAAAAATTCCGTTGAGCCGTTTGACTTGCTTAATTTGTATGAGTTATGGTGAAACACTTGTCTCATTCTCGATATTAAATAAGTTGAATATTAAATCTATGAAACACGTAAGCCGTAAAAGCTCATTTTAGTCGAGCTATTTCTTAACCTGCGTTGCATAAATTTTGCTGGGGAAACCCGGATTTCTCATGAATACTGGCAAAACAAATCCTGTTCAATGAATTAATGCGAGTGAGTATATATTAGTTGGTCTCGTACGCTTTCGTAATTTAAATAGTCGATCAATGGACAAACAGTTTCGCTTTGTGAAATTTTATTTCTTAATCTTCCTCTCAGGGGTTTGGGGCCGCGGTAGCCTAGTGGTCAAGGTCGTGGACTAGCGGCCGGCGGTTTTCGTTCTGTCGCGGGTTCGATCCTTGGCCGCTAAAGACCCGCCGTGTAGCCGGGGCTGATGCACGTTAAATCTGTTCGGGGCCCAAAGTCCTCCCGTTGGCGTGGTGTGGATGAGGAGAGGGGGGTGCCAGCTCAGGTGTCGTCCTCGTCACTTGACCGTGGTTCAAAATTACGAGGTCCGTCGCCAATAGCCCTCGTGTTGCTTCTAGTGCGACGTTAATATAAAAACTAAACTAAACCTCTCAGGGGTTTGCTTTCTTTAGATGGGTACGGGAACCCTTGTAGTGACCGGGTGTGACAGAGTAGTCTCTCTGTAGTTCATGCATGTCGAAAGAGACTTAATGGGAACCTAGAGTCTGGGGGTATATATCAGAGCCACTAGGTATTATATCAGAGGACCTCGGGATTTGCCTTGAGGTAAATCCGGGCATCGTGACCCGGAGGCACCCTGGTGATCTTTTTCTTTCCTATGAGTTTTATTGTCTCTGATAGACACGGGTGACACATCCCCGGGTTACCCTTAGCGATCCTTCTCTATTTTAGACCCTCCTTGTCCACCAATTCCATTTTCTTTCATTCAAATGAGTTCTTGGCTGCGGTAACTTCGTGGTCATGATCTCTGACTCGCGGCCTACAGTTTACGTCGAGTCGCAGGTTCGAGCCTTGATGCCACTAAAGACCCCACCGTGTTGTCAAAGCTGATGCACGTTAAATATGTCGAGGCTCAAAGTCGTCTCATTGGTGTGATGAGGTTCCAGCTGGCGTGTCATCCTCGTTACTTGACTGAAGCTCAAAATTACTAGGTCCGTCACCAATAGCCACAGTGTTTCTTATCGGTGGAAAGTTAACAATCGCTAGATCAGTTGCATATGGTTTGATGCAGTATAGCCAAATTTGGCTCTTGCGCCATAAAACTGTTCGCCTCTAATTCGTGTTTATCAAAGGTGCCGATTTATAAAGTGAATTAGCTTGCCAATAAATTCATTTTTATTGGTAATCTTATAGAAAGGGCACGAAATGTTAACTGGATCTCCTTAAATACTTTAGTAATATATTTTAAAGTTTAATGAAAAATAATCGGAATAAAAATGTAATTGAATTTGGTGCTTGAAAGGACAGTAATTATCAAAATTGCTTGGTAACCATTTGGATGAGTATACATGACTATGTATTCATTTTGACTCTAGCTTTATTAAAAATCGTATGTTCCGGATATAATCTGCACCATAAATTTAAACTTGATAGGCACTCGTATCCGAAGGTTTGTTGTTCTTTAAACCTATGTATTAAGTCGGCTATTGAACAATTTAAAAAATGCACTTCAATTACACTTAATTACAGAAATTTTACAATTTCCTAAGTTACCTTTCAAAAAGATTAGTCAATTGCAAATAAGTTTTTAGACATTTCAGATGCTTGTAACATTGCCGAATCGCTACGAATAGGCTTGTGTTCAATAGGATATCTTTTTTTCTTTCTTTAGATTCTTGAACATGAGTATTCATAAAAAAAGAATTGAAAGGTTAATAGACACGTGTTTGGCTGTTGCCTTCAGCGTTTTCATTGACTACATTTACCGGAAGTAAATCGTGCATCCAGGAAAACGTTTCTACAAACATGCTAGGTATAAGGAAATGACCCAGAATACCGACGCGACTGTTTCAGAGCTGTCAGCTGTATCACTTTTCAAGCTCACTCTCGAAATAAAAATTACTTTTCATGGGCGTCTGCAGGGAAAATACCAGAATTGAATTAATCCATTATTTTGAACTAGAAATTATTGACTTCGGACATAACATTTGCATATGAGAGTTTAGCCAGAATTGATGCGTTTACTCACTGTAGAAGTATAAACCCACATTTATGAATAATTTGAATCTGTTTTCTCTTCACTCCAGTGATTGACTGGAAATTTGTTTTGTTCTCGGTATACAAAATAAGACTCCAGAGACGTGACTATTTCGATTTTACTATTCAATGCATTTAAATATCAATGTTAAAATCAAATGGAAGATTTTGGGAAAGCAGAGTGGTTGTATAAAGATATCTTTACTAAATTTAATGCTTATCCAGAGATGCTTAATACTATTTCTTTTTAAACGGAAGCAAATTTCCCATTCAAAAGGCATTGATCCTCCCTTGCCTTCAGTCGAGTAAGCTTTCACGAGCACCTAAAGATCTTTTTCCTTTCCCATGCGTTTACGATACTTGGTTAAACACGGGTGAAGCGCCCTCGGGTTGCCCTAGTAATCTTCTACTTTTGACTCTCCTTGTCAACCTTTTTCAAACGTCTGGGCCAGTTGCATCTTGTCTAGAGCAAAGTAGTCGCATTTGTCTCTTTCGCCAAAAAACTTAATTTTCGTACACTCGAAAGGCATTCAGAGACATCTTCAGCCACTTGCTTTAAAATTAATGTTTTCTTAACATCGAAAGTATTTCAGGTGGCACAGTTTCGTGAGCCTTTTTATTAAATTAGGAAGACTCTGGCTAATTTAGGAGGGAAATCTTAATCCTTGAACGTTTCCTAGAAATGCCAAAAACCGATGGTCTGAAAACTGAATGGGCAATAGTAGGACTTAAATTTTTGATTCAAAACTAATCGATTGCAACTTTGTAAAGAATCGGAGTACACATTCGTAGAAAATCTGAGTAATAGAGCCAAAACAAATGGATATAAGTGATAGTATTTAGTTATTTTTTTTTTCATGCTAAAATGCCGGAGAAAAGATATCGAACTGGCGAAAACTAAATGTAATTATTCAGCGGGCACTGCCGACTGTTCGCTTCAATGATTTCATCTGAAGTACTTGATTGAAATGGTCCATTCGACGGCTTGATTAATCTATATTTTTTGTCATGCTGTCGAACAAATTATTGTATTTTACGCGTCTATTTTGCTTAATTACTATTGTTATTTACTTAGCGTTTTTCAAACACGAGTTAAATAGAGCGATAATCTCTATTCTTATGGGTATGTTAAAGGAGGGATATCATTTAACCTCAATTGTTAAATGCGATTTTCTGTTCAGTGTTTAGACTACTGTAGAATGTGGATGAATGATTTTTCTCTCGTTATTGTGTAATGTTTTTGTGTTGAACACGGCAAAATTCTGTTTGTAACTGGAAGTTTGTCTATTGAAACTTCTGACCGCAATATATAATTCTGAAAACTGCCCAGTTAAAAACAACTATGATAAAAGTGAAATGAAGCTACTGAATAGTAAATTCAACTGGTTTTCAGGTTCGAAATCCTATACTTTCGGATCTAATCTAATACCAATTCCGATGTAAATCTTCAAATCAGGAGATTCGTCAAATTGTGCTTTGTAAAAGGGTCACTAATCGATGATAGTGAAACTAGCGTAATCGCTGATAAAAGAACAAAATGTAGATCTTGCAATTATATTCAGACATCTCCAAATGATTCTAAGTTTTATAATCCAAGTTTTCTAAATTTTGAATCTACTTCTAAATTCTGGAATTTTTCTTTGAATTAATGTCCATTCAAGCAAGTCTTTCCTTCGTCAAAAATCATATTAACCATTCGAAATATATCCTTTTAAAATGCGGCAACTGTACTAATTTTGGGATAAATGCTTAGACTCGTTCGTTAATTTGCATTTTCAAACTTAAGCCTTCTATTTCGCTTGGAGTTGATCTCGTGTAAATTTAGATTTAAATTATACTCACCTTGAACTGAGAGGCAGTAATGAAAATTCAACGAGCGACTCGTCTCTTCCTGGAACTTACACATTCCACTCGTGCTGCGATTCGTCCTTCCGCGCCTGAGGACATCTGCCGATCGCGTTTTCATTTTCTTATTAACATAACCCACATAGGAGTGAGATGGGGCAACTAGTTTTTAGGGTTTCGCCCTTAGATACCATCCCGCATGTCGCTTGTCACGCAGTTCTTTCGTGAAGTCGGTCAGTATTCCACGACTACGCGCCTTGACTTCCCTCCCACTCTGTCGGATACTCAACAACTCGATCTTGCACAAGTTGACTAATTCTGCGGAAATTCAATAAATCTCAGTTGGATATATTGACATGAAATATTGACTAACCATTTAAAATCTCGATCAATAAGACCTTCTCCAATAAATTAAAGTTTCGCCCTGTCACAAACTAGTTCTAATTTGACTCTTTTTAGAGTTCAAGTTTAATTTTCATAAAATGGTCAAGTTTTGTACTCTTAATCAAATCATTAGATTGAACTACAATTCGAATTTTTTTGATGTAAAACTAAATTACCGCGATCTTTTTGAGTTGATGCTTAAAGAATCGGGAAGTAATCATGAGCATTTTAGATTCACTTGGAAACAATGTCCTTCATCACTGAAGGGTTGCTTTCAAAAACTAGTTTATTTACTTTGTTTACAAGTTTTCTTCATTCGGAATCTAAACACGTTCAAACATCAATGCTTCATAAAAAAAAATTTTTTTTAGACTAAGTTGAATTGGGAAGAAAACTTTGACCAATTATCTGGTCATGGACAGTTGGATTTGAAGTTCTTGTAATATGTGGGAAGCAGATTCGAAATGTAAAAAAAATGATTGAAAAGACGGAGAATCTCCATTTTTGGCTTTTTAGAGGAAGAGTACAATCCGTTAATTTTCAAAACATGCTTCCAAGGATAGTTGAAGTTATGTTCATGCTAATCTTTAAATTGTATCCAAAATAAAGTGTAAAATCGATTGCAAGAACATCTGGTGATCAGAATTTCTTAGTTCTATTTGTATTTCTTTTATAATTATAAAGTTTTAAAGATCCTTGTTGCGCTTTCATTACCAAATCTACTTTTCTTTTGATTAGATGTAATCAAAACAAGTAACTTTCGAACTGGAAAATCTGTGGGTAACTTTGTCTTAATTTTAAAGAAGTTATCTGGCGATGCACCTCTTTCCAATTGAACGTGAAAAGTCAAATATTCATAAAAACAAGATTAAATGAATATTATACATGGGGGGAAATATTTCACCGTATTTTAATTTAGTATGTCGCAAGGTTTAATAAAATATTGGATGTATTTTTTGTTGAAAGAGTTCAGAATTAGGGAACTCTTATTTAAACATACGAATAGACCAGATACTATTTGTTGAAACTGGCATTTTTAGAGTGCATAATGAGACTATCTTATAAATCTCTTCGATCTTGATCTACTCAGTCGTGTACTAATTTGATAATTAAGCAAACTGTCCTATATAACGGAGTGGAGGTCCCAAGGTACAAAGGAACTTTTACTCCGTTCCGTGAACTCAATCAACCAAAATGACAACTTTCGCGATCCTCGAGAGGGCGTGACGATCAGTTTTTGCTCCGGAGAAAAGCAATCCCGTGAAGTAAAGGTCGCAGACTCTTCTCCGTGTTAAACGAGGCCAAGTTCGGGTCCCGTTGAAGTTCCGCGCTCACGGGAAAGACCATAGTTTACGGCGTATGAAAAATGCCATCAGCTAACTGTAGGTAGCGGTTGAAAGCAGAAAATGGCTGCTGGGCATGGATGACTTCTTTGCTCAAGGATGCAAAGCGCCAGTTATGAGGAAGATTATGGCCGGCATAAGTGCTTGTAAAGAAATTCCTGGCGCTCTTGCTTTCGGAATTCGAATGTAGTGTGACAGATGGAATAAATTTTGATTGGAGAGAAATCTCGAATGGGTGGGCGATTGCGCGTCTGTTCTAATCCCGGAAGCGTTTAATTTTTTTTTCTTTTGACAACTCGTGACTCGGGTCATAAAAAGTGGGATTTGATTTTTCTCGATTTCATGTGCATTTCTTTAAAACTTGTCACACATGAAATGATTAAAATAGGCTGTCCAATATCAATTGCTTACTGTCGTATAAGATTTTAAACTGATCATACGTTCGGATTCTAATGAAATCATTTTGCTAAAAAATTGGCTGAATTTTGTTTCATTTTGCTTTTAAACTGTGCCTTTTTACTATGTTTCCGAATTTAAAGTGTTGGACATAAAAGTACCATTGAACAGCATTTTAAACAGGGCTTTGAATCTGATAAATGCAGTTGACTTAAATAGTAACTTTAAACTTGAGTGCAATTGAATAGCATTTCAAAGATATATCAATTTTAGCTGCGTCGATGCTACTAGCAGTATTTTCTAAATGCCTCGTTTATTTTCAGACTCCAGAGTGCAAAATTGGACATTCATGAAGGGACCTGCTCCCACTCTGAGTATTTGCATGTCGTATGTTCTAATCGTTAAATTGATTGGCCCTTACCTTATGAAAAACAGACCACCACTCAACGTACGATGGCTCATGATCCTTTATAATTTTGCTATGGTGATCATTAGTACCTACATATTCCTAGAGGTAAGAAATTTTTAATGTGATTCATTTAGACATGAAAATCTAAATTAGAACACTTAAGCAATTGTTTCAACTCTTGTTGGAGACCTAATGGTCATGGGTTTCGGATTCGTGGCCGGTGGTTTCCGTTCAGTCACGGGTTCTTTCCTTGGCCGCTAAAGATCCGCCGTGTAGCCTGGGCTGATGCACGTTAAATCTATTGGGGGGCCCAAATTCCTCCCGTTGGCGTGGTGTGGAAGTTAAGAGGGAGTGCCGGCTTAGATGTTGTCCTCGTCACTTGACAGAGGTTCAAAATTACGAGATCCGTTGCCAATAGTCCTCGTGTTGCTTCCAGTTGCAACGTTAATAAATTAAGCTAAACTTCAACACTTGTTGGCAGTATTTCACGGATTTTCGGTTAAGAAATTTCACCACGTGTATTTATTTTCGGTATTAATTTCATCCAGAATTTGGATCGTAATTTTCGTAGCCTTTTGAATTAAATGCAACTATGTGATTTCTATTCCATTTCTTAAACTTAGTGTTTTCTAATGGTTTTAAGGAAGCTTCAAATAATAGCCGCTCCTTGTTAAACTCTATTTGCGTAACGTGAAATTTGCCATTTGCAACATTCTGGATGGAATTGTGATAGGTGAAATGGTATTCAAAAGAAGCAAATCAAATTTTCATGCAAGTATATTACTCTTTTAAAAGAGTTTTCTCGCTGCATGGTCGCAAAATCTTAGCCGGCGTTACTTTAGTTGCATCAGTATATGAACCTACGATTCTACGAAAGACCCGCCTTGTAATGGAATTGCTGCACGTTAAATCTGAGAGGTTCCAAGTCTCGTTGTCGTGGTGTGGAAGTTTGGAGAATGAGGCGCAAGTTAGGGTGTAGTCTTCGTCCCTTGACAGAGGCTCAAAATTATGAGGTCAGTCACCAACCTAGTACGCTTCCAAGTACGACGTTTATGAAAGCAATCAAATCTAATCTTTCGAAGCATTTTACTTGGTTTACGTACATTTCATGTGCATGTATGCAAGTGTTGAATGTAAAACAAATGCAACTAATTTTTACAATCTCATTAATAGCGTTGATTAGAAAATTTCAAATGAATTTTTTGGGATTGGTGAGGGAAAAATACAAAATCCTGGACATTCTTGGACTTTGTCTTAATAACTATGACTATAGAGAAATCCTTCGAATTCTAACTAAGATTTACTATAAATTTTAAAGATTCGAAAAATTGTTTTGGAATTTCAAATTAAGTTATTATAGTATCAAAACAAATTTCTAACAATTATCCTAAAACCCAATATATTTATTTTTGCAGCTGGGTTTCTTGGGCTGGTTTGGAAAATACAACTGGAAATGCCAACCAGTTGATTACACGGATAATCCAGATGCAACTGCTGTAAGTATCTATTAATTTCATCTTCAATAAATTAAGACTCTGAACTGTACAAAATTTCGATTATCTTAACTTCATTACCCGTTCGTTGTATTATCACTTTGTCTGTATTTGAATATTACTTTAAGAAATTCTTAAATTTTTACATACGAAAACAAGTCGACACCATTTCATGCTAATTCTAAATGCTTTGTTTTCAAAAAAACTTTGAAATTTTTTTGAATAAAAGCTGTAAACCAGATTCAATAGCCTAATGTTCCAACGTGAAGAACGTATGTCAAGTTGACACTCCTTCGAATTGGACATACACGCCTTACGCGTAAATACCTTTTGTTGTATGAAATTCGCTCTCGAGTGTCCTTCTATCCATGCTCCACATACCGCTCATCACATTTTAATGTGTTCTTGCGATTCATCGTAGCCGCGGTAGCCTAGTGTTCATGGTTTCGGATTAGAGACCGGCCGTTTTCGTTCAGTCGCGGGTTCGAGCCTTGACCGCTTTGGACCGGCCGTTTTCGTTCAGTCGCGGGTTCGAGCCTTGACCTCTTTGGACCCGCCGTTAATGCGCGTTAAATCTTTCGGGGGCCCAAAGTCCTTCCGAATGCGTGGTGTGGAAGTTGGGGCAAAGGGTGCCAGCTTTGGTGTCGTCCTCATCACTTTGGAGGTTCAAAATTACGAGGTCCATAGCCAATAGTCCTCGTTGTGTGACGTTAATAAAAACTAACCAAAAATCATCATTATCGTTAAACTTTAAGTCATCTGTTCTATACTTGTCTGACTTGGTGAGGAGAAAAGGCCCTTCAATTTGCTTGCAGTTTTGTACTGAATTAGGTTTCTAAATCATTTACATTTATCAGCGATCAAAAATTAATTTTCCAAACTATTTTTAATCTACCTATTTTTAATCGCTAAATTTTTATGAATAGCTTACAAATTTTTATTTTGGAAAAAACTTGTCTTAACAGATGTTTAACGCAGACCAGTCGGATTTGGCTCTTGCGCTGTAAACACGTAATCGGATTTTATAAGATTATTCGAACTCCTCTAAATGAAATTCTTAAATTTGAAACCGACTGGCTACTTAACTTGTTCTAATCTGTTTTTCAATGCATTGATAGCCAGTTTCAATGTTTGTATTAATAAAGTAATTTCATGTTTACAGATGGCCCATCTAGCTTGGTGGTATTACTTGTCCAAGTTCCTGGAATTCACTGACACAGTAAGTTCTTAATCTTTTCATATTTTTCACTGATATATGAAAAATAAATTTTTAATTCTTAACTTATGTCGTCCACGGTAGCTTAGTGGTCATGATCGCCAATTGGCGGCCTATGTTTATGTATATATAGTCGTGGGTTAGATTCCCGAAGTCTCCTAAACCCCGTCGTGTAGCGAGGTCGATGCACGTTAAAAACGTGTGCCCCCAAGTCCTTCCGTTAACTTTAGTTCCCCTTGGGTGCTTGCCTTTTAAGTGAATGCAGGAATCGTAGTCCCTAGGTACCTTGGTAATCTTTTCCGTTGACTCTAATGCTTTTAGTACATATGAGTGACTCGCACTCGGAATATCCCTAAGGATTCTTCTCTTTCGACCCTTTATTAACCAATTTGTACCTTAAGCGCACTTTTAACTTCTAGATCAGATGCACATTGTTTGGTGCAATATATATATTTGGCTCTTGAGTATTAAACTTCTATTTTCGCTCGTTCGTCTATTGGCGGGGAAAGAATGTTTGGAGAGGGAAATGCCAACTGTAATCTTAGTCCTTTAAATCTGGTTCAAAATTGTGGTCCGTCGACAAAAGTACTAATGTTGCTTCGAAGTTTGAGGCTAATTAAACAATCGCTGAAACAGGTTTGAATATCTTGTGTAAAAAAAAAAAAAAAATGAACACATTTATAAAAATTGGAATGAAGTCTGATACACATTGCTTTCAATTAGATGATATAAAAAAAAAATTTACTAATGTGTGTAATTTTAAATCTTGAATGTGTCGAAGCTCAAATGGACATGCATTTAATATCGTTGTTTTTAGTATATAAAAAATACTTTGCGTATTACCCCCGAAGTGTATTTTGAAGGTAATTGTATAATTTTATTTGATTTGAAATTTATGGATTGAATTTCATTTTATAGTTGTGCAATATTTACAATTAAAATATTATCTCGTTGCAGATATTTTTCGTAATGAGGAAGAAATTCACACATATCTCAACCCTTCATGTCATACACCATGGAATAATGCCAATGAGCGTTTGGTGGGGAGTCAAATTTACTCCAGGTTAGTTATTTGGCCATCATATAAACTGAAATTCCATGATTTAAAGACTTGTATATAGCGTTATAAATTTAAAGTGACTTATCAATTAGTTTATTATAACTCTAGTATATATATAGATCCATTAAAATTTAATCTGATTTGAGAAATGATTTCTCTTAATCGATTAACTTTTAATATAACAAGGAACTTCATACGAGTCTTGATAAAATTTGTTCGGAATTGGTACATACCACTCTTGATTTTAATTTCAAGATGCATTAACAATATTTGTAACATCACACACATTTTTATATAGAATACAAAAGTATTCCTTTCGTAATGAACTTTTATTTTCTTATAGGTGGACACAGTACATTCTTTGCCTTCGTCAATAGTTTAGTTCACATTGTGATGTATTTCTATTATGGCCTTGCTGCTATTGGACCAAGCATGAACAGATTTTTGTGGTGGAAGAAATACATGACTGCATTCCAAATGGTAATTATAAAGAACGTTCAAAATCTTTAAACTTGTTCAATTCAGTTTAAATTATTTTGGTGCATATTTTAATTCTTTAAAGTTATAAATTTCTTAGCAATAACATTTCTGAATGTAATAAAAGTAAATTTGGATATGTTAATATTTTGATTTGGCTAAGTGTTTCATTTTAACAATGAGTGCTTCAACATTTTAAAATTGCAAAAACTGTTCGGGCACAGTTTCCCAACTGCTTAATGTTGGTGTTTGTTTTGCCTAGTGTAATGTTTTGTTTGCTGTTGGTGTTTTTTGTGCCTGGTGCTCATGGCTGCGGATTTGCACGCGGCGGTTTTCGTCTAGTCGCGGGTTCGAGCCTTGATGCCACGCAAGATTTTTCGTGTAGCCGGGGCTGATGCACGTTGAATCTGTCGGGGGCCCAAAGTCGTCCATGGAAGTTGTCGTGGTGAGGAAGTTGGGATAAGGGGTGCCAGCTCGGGTATTGTCCTCGTCACTTGACCGAGGTTCAAAATTGCGAGGTCCATAGTCAATAGCCCTCGTGATGTTTCTACTGCAACGTTAATGACACCAAACCAAACCAATCGCATGAGTTTAGCTTAAATTTATTTAAAAATTCAGCTTTTTAATTTGAAAATGGGGTTTAAATGTTGCGCTGTTTCTTTTGACGAATTGTTATGCCATTTCAGGCCTATTGGAAAATATTTAAAGTAAAATTTTATGCTTTCATCTTATTCTAAAGCACTTATTTTTTTGTATCGTATAAAATGCCATATGGATGGCATTCCAAATTCTGGACGTCCGAGAAATCTATTTGTACTGATAACAGTTTTTTAATTTTCTGTTGGCCGTCAAAGCTTTGTCGGTAGAGACTTGCAAACAATGTGTAACGGATTTGGATCATATACTTTCAAAGACTATTTTCTAGAGGAGTAGATGCATATTAAATGTGCCGGGATTTCAATCGTTGTTTATTTAACATGAAAATGAAGGGTTAGTTATTTCATTCATTTCTTAACGTGGTTAAAAAATACGAGATCAGTCGCCAAATAGCCCTTGCATTGAATCCAAGTGGTGTTAAGCCAATAAACTGAATTTTGAAGAAATTGAAGTCTTAAAGCAGATTTAACTTATTAAAGGGCTACTTAATATTTTGCTGCCCTTTCCCTGGCATTTTACAAATACTTATCGCTTTCAATATTGTTTCTTTAAAGTAACATGTCGTGATATTAATAAAAATCAAATTCAATATTTTTAAGACCCTTTCTGTATCTTATTTAAAATCAAATTCATATAATCTATACTAATTGAAATCACAGTTCTTTGGTTAATGAAATTCTTATTTGATGCATGCGTTTTATTAAATTCCTCTCTTTGCTATTGTATCGTATGTAAAATTTAGACTATGATTACTTGTTATAAAAGGGTTCAGTATCATTGTACTTAACTGTCATTCAGCTAACTTAACATAAAAACCTATATTTTCGTTTTCATTTTATTCAAATATTTAATGTATAATTTCTTGACTCTTTTAATGTCTTAAGATCGGTTTAGTAGAAACTTTACAAGTTGATCTCTTATCAGCATGTTGTGATGGATGTAAACTAGTTTTTTCTTTTTATAGGTTCAGTTCATTGCTATTTTTGTACACTCGTTTCAACTACTCTTCAGAGACTGCAACTATCCTCGTGGTTTCATGTGGTGGATTGGATTCCACGCCGTCCTCTTCTGGTTCCTATTTGCAGATTTCTACAAGAACGCCTACGGCAAGAAAAACGCCAAGGCAAAGGCTGCTCTTAACGGATCTGCAACTTATATCAATGGAGATGCAAAATCTAATGGCTATAAATCTAATGGTCACTGCAATGGCAACGTGACCAACGGAGTTTCCAAGCCAAACGGCGTTAATGGAGTAATGAATGGATCATCAAAACAAAATGGGTTCCACAAACCAGGAGAAAATGGCTATGCAAATGGATCGTCTTGTAACGGCCATTCCAATGGAGTTGTTCACAGGACGACGACAAAAACAGAGTGATTAATATTCCTTAGACACTTAAAACTGAATCGCCATGGACGTAGTGTCAGTCCACAATCTCGCCATAAGGCTTAGCACGAAATCACTCATTTACAGTGCCTTTAAATTTTTTGAACTTGTTTTCTCCGTTGTGTAAGTCAGTGAACGTTGGCCCCGTATTTAATCTTCATTTGTATATGTATTTTGAAACGGAACCTTGGTTCTGAATCGCACACAAGCGATTGCTCGACCTGACCCCACTTTATTCAATCCTAAAAGTACGCATCAGGTACGAATTTGCAGCAATGACGTCTTGCTCAGGTTTAAGTACCTAGAGTTGATGTACGGTGATCGTCATTTATCATAGCTATCGTCAGTGTACAGTGTTACTCCCAGGCTGAGAACTTACCCAGAGCTTAGGGGGCTATAGTCGTTGGGCAATCTCCTCAAATGCAACCGATTCTTTATTTTCCGATCAGTGCAACTTCGAATCCATTCATCTGTCCGCCTACAGAATTCTGCGATTTGATTTTTTAAAAAGCTCGAAAAATTAGTCCTCGATGTTTGAAACACCTTCAGTTTCGGTAACTTTAAACAACGGGACAAGTTTTTACTGCTAGTTCATTATGTCATTAACTTATTTGTACAAATTTTACTTTAACAGCAGTATATAGTAGAGAATTTTTAACTTTTACACTTCCTAACTATTCCGAAGGTGTTTTTACAATATTTACTTTTAAATAACTTCGGGACTTTCAAATTATGCCATTCTTGCCCTTTGGTACACAAGTTTCGGCATTATCTGGTTGTCTTTAGGGACCACACTACATCGAATACAATTTGTGTGGTAGTAATAAAATCCTAGAGATTTCTTGTTGCATTTGAAGTTTATTGCTTGTATTTGCCTACATGTAAAATAAATGTTCATAATTTGCATTTCGTTTTATATTAAAAAGTTTTATACATTGTTTTGTTTCTATTTGTAACTTGATATTAAGTTAACATTGTATTTATGTACACATTTTCAAAGACCGTACTTTTACAATTAAGCTTGGTTGACTTATAAAGCTGGTACCTTAAGGAGAGTTTAATCTATGTAAAAGTATAGAGCTGCTTAATTTTAAAAATAGTTTCACACTTGGAAGAAAGGCTTAAACCTTTATATCAAAGAGCAAATTTTTTATACATTTAATGATTCAAAGCATCGTTTGGGAATGCTAATATAAATTATAAATCTTTAATTCCATTCATGTAAATTTGCATGTGGCTTTAGTTTAAAATTCCAATAATTGACAAATCTAATAATTGAGATATAATTAAATGAAGGTTACGACTAATGTATATCGTCTTTTAAATGAATAGAACTTTAATTTCTTTGCAGAAATTTAATTTCTTAACCTGCGCTTCTCTAAATGTTCAGAATTTGGTTATGTAATGCAAACGGGCTACGGCAGATGCTTCAATATCTATTGAATTTCTAGATTCGTCGCATAGCTCAATAGATTATAAACTGCAAATTTCTGCTTATAATAATGAGAGCAGTTCGCATTCATTTCGAATAAATCGTCATGGCTGAAAGTACGACATACACTTAGTCTCAAGTGGTGCATACTTTTGTGACTGTCAAAGTCTAAATTTTTAAAATGCAAAATGTATATAATCTTTGGAGACCATACCTTATTGATTCCGAATTGCACTTTAAGGCAAAGTTCATTTTCCATTTTCTTTATTTACTTTACAATTTTAAAGATCATCTTATCTACCACTAGAAACTTGCATCACAAAGTATGTATGCAGTCTGAAAATTGATACTTTTAAATGACTTGCAACCTTTAGATACAATTCTTTATGATTATGTTACGGATAGTTCTGAAGATTTTTCTGCCATTTTCTATGTTAGACGCCGAATTATTATATAATTTACTAATGACTTCTCGAGGAAAGGGCTTATCACAAGAGCAGAAAAATTTAACAATAAAACTGCACAAGGAGAGCAAGTCTCAACGGGAAATCCAAGATCATTGGGAAAAGTCCTGCTACAGTACAAAAGTTATTGAAAAATATTGGACTGAGGTCGGTACTAGAAAAAAGGTTAGAACTAGTCAACCACTATTATTCACCGATAGAGAAAGTCGGGATATTATTAGAAAAAATTAAGGAAAAACCAAATATTAGTGCTACAAAATTAAAATCTGAAGTAGAAAACCATTTAGGTAAATCTTGCAATCGTGAGAAAATTCTCCATATGCTACGAAAAGCAGGGTACCATGGTTGTGACATGAAGAAAAACGTTAGCAAAGTTAATCACAAAAAAATAATTTATATTTGCAAAAGAGAATGCAAAACAGGACCAGATTTTCTGGAATCTGCAATTTTTTCGGAAGATGTTGAATTTACCATCTATGGATCAGAAGGCACACAAGTGTGGAGAAAAGCAAATGCAGAGCCTGAACCAAAGAACAGGAGAGGAACTATTCAACACGGTGGTTCAATTATAGTTTTGGGGCGTATGTCAGCGGCTGGTGTAGGTAATTTAGGAATGGAATCAATTCAATTTCGTGGACATTTAAAGATACTCTACGTCGTAGCGCTGTAAAATTCGGACTTCAGAAATCGTTTTTTTTCACCAAGATAATGATACAAGACATAAAGCTTGATGAACAAGAGTGGCTGCTCTACAATTTTCAAAAACTGTTCAAAAAAACCTCTTCAGTCACCAGATATAAACCCATTGAATACCTGGGTATTACCTTGATAGACAAATTAGGAAACAAGATATAAAAAATAAGAATGATCTCGAAAGAGTACTTCTGGAGTAGCAGAAAATACCATGTTCTGTGACCCAAAATTTCGCGACCTCAATGTCATCAAGATTAAAAGAGTTAAAAGCCAAAGGCTAACCTACCAATTACGAATTTTTAGTTCATGCAAAAGAAACTTGTAAAAATTCTTTGTCCACATACTTAGTGTTGCGACATGAATTGCATATTAACTTAAGTTAAACTATTTATGCAAATTACATGGCTGTATTTTGGTTACATTTTTAGTGTTAAAATTAAATTTAAGTTGGCTGTTTTTAAATACATTTAAATTTTAAATGCAATAGGATTATCCATCTTATTCTTTGAAAAAACATTTTTCTGTGCATACTTGCCTTTTCGACTCGGTGTATATATTTATATAATTCTCACGTTTAAGAAATATTCTGATTGACTACATTTGTTGCAGTATATTATCAGTTTAATGCTAGCAAAAAAGGATGTGTAGACGAAATCCTCTAGAGAAAAGTGGCCGCGGTAGCCTAGGGCTCTTAGCCGGACTTCGTGGCTGGCGGTTTTCATCGAGTCGCGGGTATGGCGCAGCATAGCCTGCTTTGGCTCTTGCGCCAGTCATTCACTCACGAGCCACAAAAGACCAGCCGTGTATTCGGGTCTGAAGCACCTTAAATCGATCGGGGGATTAAAATCCTCCCGTTGGAGTGGTGTGGAAGTTGGAGGGAGCTGCCGGCTCGGGTGTCGTTCTCGTCACTTGACCGGGGTTCAAAATTGCGAGGCTCGTCGCCAATAAACCTAGTGTTGCTTCTAGAGCGACATTAAAAACTAAACTGCTTCTCAAGCAAAGTTAATAAAACCAATCAGTCAATCAAAATTGTAAAGTCTCTTTAGATCTCGTGTTTTATAATGAAATAATTGGTCAAATTCTCGCAAAGAGGGGCATGAAAGAGTTCTCTTCAGTTGTCAGCCAATAACTCTCTAAATACGATATTAATCAATCAATAGAAAGTCATCGGCATTGTTTGATTGTAGTTTAAGCTTACAAAGTTGTACACAAATTACCTTTGTGTAGTTTTAGAAAACATAAAGTAAAAGATCAACTTTTAAGGTGGTGTACACTTAATACTTTTCAAAATTCAATAATATATATAAAATGAAGTAATTATTAATAGTAAGTTATGCAAAATATTTCACAGTATACTTCTCCAAGAAAAAAATATCTGAGTGTTTAAAGTATTTTTTGTAATTCTTTATATAAACTATTCAAAATTTCGTTAACAAACCATTTTGTATAATGGTTTATGATTATTGAGGGGCCGCGGTTGTGGACTCGCGGCCGGCGGTTTTCGTTCAGTCGCGGGTTCGCTCCTTGGCCACCAAAGACCCACCGTGTAGCCGAGGCTAATGCACGTTAAATCTGTTCGGGGCACAAAGTCCTCCCGTTGCGTGGTGTGGATGTTAGGAGAGGGGGGGTTCCAGCTCAATTGTCATCCTCGTCACTTGACCGTGGTTCAAAATTACGAGGTCCATCGTCGATAGCCCTCGTGTTGCTTCTAGTGAGACGTTAACAAGAACTAAACTAAAAGAATTTATTTTGATGCGATTCAACCAAATGTTTAAGTCCGAGGATATTTGTCACTTTCTCCAAAACGTTTCGAAATTTAAATTCGTTAGATAATTATCTCCATTATTGATCAATAAATGTCCATAAATTCTCAATCGGGGGGTAATGCGTAGGGCCTGGGAAGATGTTTGAAAGCCTTCAAAAAAAAAACCTCGCACATTTAAACCTTCTCTGTTGATTTTTTTTCTTGCAGTATGTATGGGGTGGTGTCTTTGGGGAACTCGTCACCCCAAACAAGAATTCTTAAGCTACACGCAATTTCACAATCAATGATCACGCGATATGCTTATATATTTTCTAAACACTCATTTAATTTTTCAGTATTTTTAATGAGTTGAACATTTCCAAGTAATGCTGAAAAATGTGTAAACATAGTTTTCTTGAAATATCGTTTTCCTGGGGAAAAAAATGCACCTTTTTCCAATAAAATGAATAACACTTCCGTATAATCACTAGCAATACCTTTTTTTTCCTTTCCCGACCTAAGCTTTTTGTATGAAAACTCGTAAACACCAGTTTCATGTTAACAACTTCAAGAATTGAAATATCAATTTCAACCAATTTTTCCCTCTACTGTAACCGAATGGTTACAGTGGCGGGAGTTGTGGAATGTCACTTATGTCCAAACGTCACAAAGACTCGTCGAGGAGTTGGCCAGAGGCAATTTAAATATGTTTTATTTCCGCTTATAGTCCTCGTGTTGCCTCTAGTGCGACATTAATAAAAACTAAACTAAAAACTAAAATTAAATATGTTGAGGCTCCAAATTCTGCCATTGACATGGTGTGGCAGTTTGGAGAGGGAGATACTAGCTCAAAAGTCGCTCTCGTCACTTCACCGAGGCTCAGAATTACGAGGTCCGACATAAACGGCCCTCGCGTTTCTTCTACATGCAACGTTAATAAGCAATAAATGGAAAGAAAAAAAAAATTACAGTAACCATTGCCTCTTATTTGACTTACCTCAAAATTACGCAATTCATGATTGCCAAGTTTCCGATTTGGATAATTTCATCAAACAAATGAAATTATATGAGGAATAATTCTCTGTTATGTCATTCTTGATATATGATTAAAAGTTTGCGTTTGATTTAATATTTGATTCTAATGATATTTTAGCGTTACTATGTTAAATTTCTTCAAGAAACAATTGAGGTTTGTTTCTTTTTTTCAGTCATAAATACTAATAAAAACATGCTAATAATGAAAAGAGGGAAAAGGAAAAAGTATCACAGCAACAAGTATGAGAATACAATTAAAAAAATCTGCAATCAAATTTTTTCAAAAATAGAAAAAAGCAATCACTGAAAAATGCTTTTGTTAATCAATCAAATATAACATAAATTCATAGGCAATTATAAGTAGAAATTGTGGCCGTTGTACCCTAGTCGTTATAACTGTAGCCGGCGGTTTTCGTCAAGTCGTGGGTTCGATCCTCCTGCCACTAAGGACCAGCCGTGTTGACGGGTCTCATGCACGTTAAATCTGTCGGGGCTCAAAGTCCTCCCATAGAAGGGTAGAGAAATTTAGAGAGGGAAGTCCCTGCTCAGATGTCGTCCTCGTCATTTGACCGAAGTTCAAAATAATGAGGTCCGTCGCCAATTGCCTTCATGTTGCTTCTCAGCGCAACGTTAATAAACTATCAAATTTTCTTAAATAGAAATTTCTTAAAGTTATGAACGTACTATGTAGCTGTAACTTAAATGAAGATGTAAACCATTTATTACTTTTTATTTGAATAAGCTATAATAATAGAAGAAATTCATTAGAAGTAATAGAATATTTTTTTCTATATTTTTTATTTACACAATAACTGTAATCCTTATTTATTTAACATTTTCTACTCGCCATTTCTATCCAACAAGCGTTAAGGTACTGAGGGTACACTAATCATAGCCAATGTAGAAGCTAATTTTGAATCATTATCGAATGACGAGGTTGACATCTCAAATGCTAAATAGAAAATTCTAAATAATTTTCATAATTGTTGAAACATACGCAGTTCAGTCACATTACTATGACCACCCGAGAAAATCAAAAAAAAAAAAAAACTAATGCAAAGCAGACCATGGCGAGATTGACAGGAGTGAATGAGGTTTTAGAAGATACTCACAGATATTGGAACCTCGGCGATTCTGGCTCCATGGCCAACTATTCTAAAATGCGCAAAGAGATCAAGGGCACGAACAAACCGATGGAGGTAGTCCACTTATTATATGTTCGATTTATGTCCAGGAAGTTTGGAGGAGTAGAGTCAACTCATCCCCGTTCTCTTTGATTCATACACATTCTCTACAAGCTGTATGACACACCGCATTGTTCTGCTAGAAGATGACATCATTACGAGGAAAATCTATCCACATGTAACGATGGACATGGTACGCAAGAAGAGGCGCCTAATTCCGTTGAACCATCGTGCCTTCCAAAATGCACCCAGGAAATATCACAAGTTCATAACTCTGCCTCCATGAGTTTGAATTCTTCTGGAAATTCTTCTGGAAATTGAATTCTTCTCGAGTGTATTTGTTTTCTGTCGTTTAATACCCCTTACACAAATATCTATTAATTCTATTGAGCTTAAAATGAGATTCGTCAGAAAAAGCCACTTGTCGCCCTTTGTGGACGTCCAGTTGCGGTGTTGGAGTGCAAATTTCAGCCTTCGTTGCCAGCGAGCAGCTCTGGGCATACATGCCCTTTGGTTCACCTGAGAAATCAGTTTATCGACGGTTGTAAATTTATTCGCTCATCCGTCTCTCTGCAGCCGTCGTTTACCTCAGTTATTTATATTCCACAATACACCCCGCCATGACGCTGATTTTGAAATTTTGCCCTTATCGGTTCATTTTTACCTCGGTGGAACACGAACAACTCACAAAATTAGCTGCTTTGGAAATGCTGCCCCATTTGGGCCGAAAGTCAACGATCTTGCCCTTTTGGACATCGGATAAATCACTCCTGTTCTGCATTACTCCAACGATTGTAACATTTTCCACCTCTCTTCAACACCCTTTACATACCCTTCTCTGCCAGCGCTTCGGTGATTGGCTATTTCGCCGCGACATCTAAGATAGGCACTTGTCATATTAATGTGACTGGACTATATATTATTCTCCAAATTTAATACTAGCTGATAAAATTGCAAATGTGTAAGTAAATTCCTTGTAATCAACGAAATAATGGGTTTCTCGCCAATACTAATTTCGTCTAATGATTGCTTATTAACATTGAGGTTAGGAGCAACATAACAACTATTGACGTTCAGACATTTGAGCCAGGATCACATATGAATATATGTGACACGATGACATATGGACATATGATTTGGCGCTCCATTCTCTCAACTTTCACGCCTCCCCAACATGAGGACTTTTGAGTCCCACTGATTTAATGTACATTTACTTTTAAATCTAAAGACTATCTGTGCACGACAGATCTTGAGGGGAAACAGGACTCGAACACATGGCTCGACTAAAAACATCGCTTGCGATGAGACCAAGACTACTCGGGTTTATCACAAGTATAGAAAGTTATAGATTGAATTTTGATTAGTCATAGGTCTGAATAAATCAACTTATCCTTTATCCTCCAACTTCCTTTTCATTAAACTATTGATTATTGACTATTTAAATAATAAATGATAACTGCAGAAAGACAAAATATGGGGCATAATAAATTTACTAGAAACTCAGCATATCATGTAAATAATTGCTATAAATGTACATCTGTGATTTTGATGTAAGGTGAAAGAAGGAAGAAAAATACAAGTATTGGTAGACGTGGGGTAGTATCGAAAATAAATGAGGAAGATTGTTCGGAATCCCGGGGAGCGTCACTAGAGTTCACCTGAGACAGTAGCTCTCATAGGAAAGAGGAAATATCTCTCAGGTTCTTCTGGGTCGTAATTCCCGTATTTACATGAAGAAGATATGACCCAAAGGGATAATAGTCGAGAAAAATTAAATAGTTTATATCCAGAATTCTGAGCTGCATATCTTTGGCTGAATTTATAGAAGAGGACAGCCTCAGAAAATTAAGGTTATTATTCTCAAAAAAATGTTTTGGGCTTATATTCAAATGTGTGGGTGAATCACATTAGTAATAATAATTAAATGCAATTCAGAAATTACTGAATTCGAAAATAAAAAAATTAAAAACATTTACTTTCCTCCAGAAAAAAAGGGGGGTTTTAAAAAAAATTTCTTTTCATTTTTAACTCCAATGTAAGATACTTTCTACGAGTATCGCTACTTTATTTAACCCTTCAAGTCATTTCCTTACTTACCATCGTCTTTAAAGAGCTTGTGTTTATTTACAAAAACGTATAGAGTTCTTTAATAATATTCAATTATTCTACTTTAGGTATTCTTTTAATTTTATAGTTATAAACACACACATTTCACAAATGAATTCAGCAATTCTCACCTTTATCATTTTTTTTTTTTAAATTTTTTTTTAATTTGTATATAAAATTATGTTTTAAATTACTTACACCAGCTAAATTATATATCATAAGGTCCTGCTACCTACACAATTTCTAGAAATATTTTTTTTTACTTTAATGAGCAAGATATTATTTTATTTATTAAAATTATTATCGATATTAGACCTTTCTTAAAGAACAATAAAAAATAGTGTCATCTGCAGAACGAATCATGGAATAATTTATTAATTAAATTTTTATATATGTCATTTCCAATAATTCTAGTATCTACTACAAAAATTTGACTAAATATGAAATCCATTATTTATAAGATCCAATTATTTTATTTTAACATTTAAATATTTTTCGTATTATTCATTTTATACTCCCTGTAAAAAGAGTCAAAAAATCTTAGAATATAATTATGCCTTCTTTTTTCGTGTACATTCAACATTACTTCGAACAACCATTTACAAAGGTGATATAATTTAGAGATACCTGCAATAACTATTTTCAATAGAAAACTTAACAACACCATAGGGAAGTCATGTTGTTTGGGCAAGCGATGGCTGTAGCTCCGAGACACGCGCACTTTCAATTTCACACCTGTGTCGCTGCTCCAAAATAATCTTATGAGTGAAATAAAACAATTGAAAAAGTGTCTTTGGGTTTCAATACTTCTGATTCTTCAAGCCAGAGTAGAACCAGACACCTATGGTTAGTAGGATTTCAAAAATTATTATCTAATCTCATCACCACTGCCATCGCTTGCCTGAACAGGCCTTTGGGTCTTGCAATGCTGAAAAATATTCAATATAATTTGCCATATGAACTGTTCAATTAACACGCAACAAACACACTTACAATTAAAAATGTTAATATTACTCATAGAAATGAAGAGGATGCAATTACTCACAATTATATAATGGTAATCATTTAAAGGAAAAATATTTATATTGGCGTAATAGTACTCTTTTATAATTTCCTGAGAAAGTTCTCGCTTCAACAATTCTAACTTTTTCTAATCCTTTTCTGGGCAAACATATGTAATATTATAACTAAATTAATGTAATACATTTGTTTTTCATATGATACATTAATATACGTTGTTAAATAACATGCATTAATAAATTAATAATCTGTACGAGAATATTTAAATAATTTATTTATTGTTAAAATTATAATAACCATTATTAAAAAGTAAAAAAGATACTTTCAGAAATAATTCAAGGGAAACACCGTTTGGATCACTAAATTGGTATATCGTATATAAGGATTTCTCAAGTGATATAGTTAAGAACACTGTTTTATTCCATCAGAAACAAGTATACTTCAAACATCCAAAATAATTTTCTCTACAATTGCTCATTTTCATAAAGGACAAGATTCATTAATTGCTGAGTTAACAGATTAAACCATTAAATGAATGTCTTAAATTGTAGGATGACCTTAAACAGATTTCAGATGTTTAAAAACGTTATTATTTTTATTCAACCAAAGTAAGCTTTAATTCTAGATTCAAGAATAAAATTAAGTAAATTTTAAATTACACGAATGTATAATCTTAAGAAGAATATTTTTCTATGAATTTTAATAATTTTAGAATTTTCTAATAAGCAATTGTATTTTTGTTAATAGCTTTGTACGGATAATTAATTACTATTTTAAAATATAAACTCGAAAAAAAAACTTATTCTTGAGAATTTTTTAGTGATATTTAATTTAAAACAATCAATAAAAATAAGACTAGTATTTTTAAATATCAATAACTGATATAGTAAATTAAAAGTTCGATTTGCTTAAAAAATATGTGAAGCAAATCTACTTGGCTAGGAAGAAAAATGAAAATCATAAGAATGCTGACTTCACAGTCGGAAGAAGCCCTTCGGTCTTAACCACTTCAACAACGTGGATTTATCTGATAATTTTATTAAAGAGCTAGTACAGCAATTTGAAAGAGAAAATAAAGATTATGCGTGTAATTGCTGTTTTAATGCTTAGTTTGAGCATAAAAATTTTAAGAGAGCTCAAATTATTGCAAGCATTGTCGAAATTATCATATTAATACAAATACCATAATATGAAATTTCAAAATATCACATTAACATGAAGTTTTTCCTTTCATGTATGTATATATATATATATAATATGATTTTTATATATAAACAAAATCAGATAAAATACAAATTATAACCACTAAAACTTTTTAATAGAACTAAAATAAAATTAAAATACTACAGAATTAAAAGAAAAAAAACAGCAAGTCATCAAATCAACTAAAAATCAAATTAAAACACTATCCCAAGTTAAAAATAAACGAAATATTCTATTGAAAGTAAGTCAAAAGTTTACTTAAATACTGTTATACATAATACAATTAATTCAAAACAGATATAAACCATTAACTAAAAATTACAATCATTGTAAAAATCAAGCAACCTTAAGCACAATAGCAAAAATCAAGAGAAAAGAATAAAAGTAAAGCAAATATAGAGCCAACGTAATTTTATATGTATGTATGTATATAATACATGTGTGTGTGTGTGTGTGTGTGTGTGTGTGTGCGCGCGCGCGCGCGCGTGCGCGTAATAACGAGACTGAGACTGTAAATCATTTTATTTTGATATCATACACATTTATCACCTTATTATCACCTTCAATCAATGGCGTACCCGGGAGGGAGGCAAAGGGACATATGCATTCCCCGAGATTTTCTTCTACTTATTGAAATATTTCAAGATAATTTTTTTACTATGCTGTTATAAATGTTCTAAACTTTAAAAAGAAATTTTTTTCATCTCATGCTTGAAATTTTTTCATGAGTCAGAGAAAAAATGATTCCATCTAAACAAAGTCCTGAAAAAAGAATAGAAAAATCTATTCTGTCTCCGATATGTTCCTTTGGGTCAGTGGAGGGTGCATCCCTATAGAAGATGTCACCCTCCTCCTTCTCCCAACAATTACCTGGAAAAAGAATATAGGAGATATTCTTTTCCTCCAGGCAGTGATTTATGAGCGCCTAAAACAGATCTTTGGAAATGTCCATTTCAAATTATCACTTTTTTCTCTTCACAAAACACAAAGTAGTTATGAGTTCATTAAATATCTTAATCAACCGAAAAATGAACTCATGTCTATAGATGACAATAAATTAGAAATACTGAAAGAAACATATTCTTCAGATCTTTCAGATTCTAGTATTAGTATCTTGAGTGCAGAGTATCAGCTGTGGGAAAAAAAATTACTTTCGCAACTTGCTAAATTAACTTCTATAGAAGTAAAACTTCTACAGGAAAATATTTACGTCACATTCTCTTTTTAAGATATTTTCCCGCAATACCAATAAACTTCAAAAAAATTTTAGTCTTCTTTGTGTGTTATAACGTGTACTGCTGAAAGATCGCGCGTTTTCAACTGCGAAATGTTTAAAAAAATTACTTAAGGACCCCATCTACCGGCCATTTTGATTTCGTGGTCGTAATGTTAATCCTATGGAATTTCGACGTTTGCTCTCAAATCTTTACTATTTGATCTATTTGAAGGCAATAAAGTGCATCTGAAAGTACAAAGAAAAATGAAGACTTCTGAGGAATTACTTTTTTTCCTTCGATTTTTAAAAATATTTTTACCTCTATTCTAATGATTCGTTTGTGAGGTTTTTTTTCCCCCAGTCTTTAAGAAATAGTTTAAAATGTTTTTAAAAATAGATGACAAAAAGTAATTCCGCAGTAGCTTTCATTATTTTCGCTCTTTCGGATGCACTTTATTGCATTCAAATAGATCAAATAGTAAGGATTTGAGAACAAATGTCGAAATTCCATAGAAATAACATTACGTCCACGAAATGGTCGGTAGACAGGAGCCTTAAGAAACAGTATCTCTGAAATGCGTTTAAGTATATTCTGTTTGTTACACATATATAAACAAGTAATATAAAAAAAATTGAAGTCAATTTCTACTTAGGTCAACAAAGAAAATTTTTATTTTCGTTACTTTTGGTTGGAATGCAGTTTAGCCCAACCACCCTTGGCAAAAGGAATTATTTGGCGGTATTTTGCCAAATATGACAACCATGGTCCGCTTCGTGGACTTAACGCTCAGCCCAAAAAAAATCGCCAAGTTTGGCAACTTTTAAAATCGCGCCAAGTGATTGGGCTAAACTGCATTTTCACCAATTAAATTTAATTAATGAATTAATATTTGTAAAAAACTCTACTAACATCGTGTCATCCACTACAAGATTAAAAAAAATGCATTTGAACTTGGTGGATTGATTAACTTTTGGATGGATGGACGGTTTAATTTCAGCAAACATATATTGTTTCATTTTTAAGTATTTGTTAAGCTATTTTCTAAGAAAAGCATTTTCAAATTATACGGTCTTTCTCGTGACTTTGTGGATCTTAAATAGTCCTTTTTTTAAAACTTTTTTATATATTTCACTTTGTGTGTGTGTATCAGTGTGTCATCAAATTTTCGATCATTAATTTAACCAACTTCCCATCAAGCTAGAGCTCTGAAACTTAGGGAATCGTCCTTACTCGCCTAACAATTCAATATTTAGACATTTGTGACAGCTAATATTTCACTAATTTTTGGCTTAGTTTTAACAACCATAGCGCGATTTCAAAATTGCCAAACTTCAACTTTTTTTTTTTTTTTTTTTTTTTTTTTTGGCTGAACGTTAAATGCAGAAGTGGACAGGGCAGCCCTATAAATACCAAATAAATTCCTGAATTCCTGTCCCAAAAAAATTGGATTAATTAAACTGCATTCCGACCATTTAATTTACCGGATGAATGAATTAATTTTAGTTTTAACGTTTTTATGTATTTCACTCGGTGTGTGTCTGTGTGCAGGCAGTCATCAAATTTCGATCATTAATTTGTAACAACTATCAGCTAGCTCTGAAACTTTGAGAATCGTTCTTACTCCCCTAAGAATACTATAATTAGATATTTTCGACAAGTTTTAACTAATATTTCAATGATTTTATTTTAATAAACTTTGCCACCATATAAAAACGTTGGTTTTTATCTCGAATTATGTTGTTTTAAGCTCCGAAAAGTTATATTATAGCTGAATAGTTGTTATCGGAATACATATGTCTACAATTATTTCAACATATACATATGTTTATGATTATTTCATTTGTCAATAAAATGGCCTTTTTATTACAAATTTCAAAAGCAAAATTTACTATTAAATTCAAACTTTGCTTATCCAATGAAAACTCCTTTTGATTTGTTAGTTTTATAAAGACATATAGAGCATTTCACATATCTGATATTACAATTCAAAAGCGACCATCGGTGATGGTGAGAAGAAGAAAGAAAAGGATAATAATTTTGTATTTATTAGATTAATCTTTATTTCGTACCTGTAAGAATGTCATTGGAAAGATCTGTTGAAAAAATTTGAAGTGAATTTTTTAAAAAGTCTAACAACGCTCCCACTAGCCAAGGACTTTGGCACGTGGCCTGCTTCTTTACTCCTTACGTGGATGTTATTTCTTACATAATATCAACTACTCTAGAGAAAAATTCGCACAGTCAAATCTAACGTCTGCTTACATTATTAGATAAAAAATTATAATGAGAAAATTTTGAATATTCTGTTTGAGGATGCTCAAATATCCCATTTACAGCTTCTTGATTAGACTACAAAATGCCACACAACTGGAGAAAAAACTTTATGATTATTTCATTATAAATTATAAAATAGTAACGTTGGACCCTGATTGATAATCTTGAGAACATCTAACTCATCCATAGAAAACTATTGTGTAGTCTGCAACAAGTGACTGATACTAAATAACTTGTGAGTATCGGTATGAACTGACAAGTATATAATTGATTGATTGATTTTTTTTTTAACGTCAAACTTGGAAGCAACAAGAGGGCAATTGGCGATGGATCTTGTAATTTTGAGCCTCGGTCAAATGGTGAAAACGACACCTGAACTGTGGAATCTCTTTCTCCAAATTTCTACAACACGCCAACAGCAGGACTTGGAGAATCGACAGATTTAATGTGCTTTTACTCCCAACTACAATAATCACTCGGATATCACGCCTACACTTACAAGTAAAGGCCGCTGCTAAAGAAAGATTGCTCGTGCTTCTAGCAACGCAAAATAATAAGGTTTTTCTCCATCTTTTTCTTCGTGATGGGTTGCAAGTTTTTCGAAGATTACAGTTGAAAAAAATTAAGTTACTTTCTAGTATGTTAAGCTATAGGTAAATTACTGACTTCTAAAATTAGTTTTGGCCATCATTTCTGATTTCGTCCCATAAATTCTGAATTTCAAATTACTTTTGGAATGATTTAAATATTTGAATATTTTAATAAAAACTTGATCTCGTCTTCTTATTTAATTTTAAAAGGTTTTTTTTTATTTTGTTTAATCTTATAGGCTTCAATTGATTCCAACACACTGAGTACTAGAAGTAACTCTTTTTCTTAGCTGGTGCTCACGATACCCGTCTAATTTTAGTTTAGTAGTAAACTCTAACCTCTTTTGATCTTTTAAGGGATATTAATTCTCATTAGTATTGGAAAAGCGATGAAAGATTGTTTAATTTTTTTAACCTTTTTGCCCAAAGTTATACAGCAAATAAAATCAATATCTATTTTTATAACGATTACTTTATGTTTCAGATGCATATGTTTCTGTGACCAAATCGTTTTGCAACGCTTCTCTTTCCATTATTATATTTTGCTTTGTTTTTGAACGAATTGTGAGAACAAAAGAATGCAAATGTGATTTGTGGTCACACTAAGACACTTTTTTAATTTAGTAAAATTAAATAGCTTCGATCAAGTTTATTACAGTACTCCCTTTATAATCCAGAAATTCACCTACCTGATTCTGCCTGTAATCCGGCGTTTTTATTTAGGTAGACAAGTCATTATTTTTCGCGGTCAATGACTGCTGTGAGAGGTGAAAATTCACTGCTAGCCCTCAGTGAATTTGTCCCATCTCAGAATAAAAAATGTTCGAGCTTGCATTCCCTGATGTTCTGAATTTATCAGTGTAATTTTGAATACGTGTAGTACTGTGATTAAAAAAATGTCTGTACATTATAAATGTAAACATAAAACTTTATCTCTTGTGGTAAAAACGAGATTTTGAAGCAAATTTAAAAGGGCAATATGTTACTTAATCTCGCTAAAGAAGAGGAATTGGTCAAGCTACTTTCTTGGTACAGAAGATAAGCTCGTGGATACAACTGATAACGTTCTCATAACAGACGACGTAAGAGGGTGTTGGCGAAAAGAAAAGCAGTCAGTATCTGACCAACGATAACATAAAGAGAATGGAACCTCAATAAAAGAGGATGGAGAGAAGAAGTGATGAAAGCTGCTCGAAAAAATACTTCTTAACATAGTCGTATATTCTTTTACTACATCTATTATTACGGCAGAAGAAAATAGTAATCCAGCGAAGGAAATTCTACTGTATTAAATGTCATACAATGAAACATAGCTTTTGCTGTTTAAATTCATTACTATCGATTTTCCGGAGAAATCCGGTGATGTTCTGACCCCATATTTGCCGGATTACTGAGAGAGTATGGTATTTTCAAATATTTTTTGTGGATATTTTAATCTATAATGTTGTTTTTGACGAGCACGAGGATCATGATGCGATCCATAATCTCGTTTCTTGAAAAATACAATAGCAACTATGTAAAATGGAAGTTTTACTTGTTGTTGCGTAAAGAGTTCTTGAATGCAAGTGAATGGTTGGAATTTCATAAAGAAATTAAAAGTAAAGGTTTTGTGATGAGAGATGATTTCTGTGGTGGTCGATAGACTGTATTTTCTTATAGCAGTTTTTCTTGAAGAGGACGAGATTTAGCTTGAAAGAAGGCTTTATGGGGTTGTTGAGAATTCACATGTTGAATGGAGGTTGAAAATTGATCTTATTCGTTTTTCAGAAGAGGATGGTTAATGGAAGACTATTTTTTTTCCCTTGTGCTTTCTCAATCTGCGCTTCAGAAGATAAGTTTTGCTAATAGATTTTATTCAATTTAAGAGATGTTTAAAAAATTTAGTCTTAAGATCTCTTTGGGTTTTTCTTTAAAAAAATTTGAAAAGGATTGGTTTTTTAAAAAATATTTTAACTGGTGGATTTTGAGGGTGAAAAAAGGGAAACAGATAGCAATAATCACAATCAGTTATCCTCTTAGGAATCGACTGCGGCTTTAATTGTTGTGTTTTAGGTCCAATTCTACAAAATTAAGATGTTAGCGCTTATGCTCAGAAAGCTTGGAAATGGTATGTCAGAAACAAAAAAGTCCCCGAAAAATTAAACTGCTATTGCATAAATAAAAACAATTTCACCAAACTGCTGCTGTTAATCAGAACTATCAAGAAAAACTAGTACAAAGATATACGACCAAACTGAGTACATAAGAGATTAATGTTTTATTTAATTACACCTGAATTATTTTAGTTTAAAATTAAATTGGTTTAAAAAAGATTCTAATTTTAATTTTAGTTTCAGGATTTTAAGATTTTCAGTAGGGGTAAATATTACTGATATAGGATTTCCGAAAGTTTCGAGCTTGGCCTTGTCTCACATATATATGTTGTAGAGGAGGATATCATTTACAAAAATATTCAATAATAGTTATAAAAATATTACAAAAATAGTTATAAAAATATTTCAAAAATATTCAATAATAGTTATAAAAATATTACAAAAATAGTTACAAAAATATTTCAAAAATATTCAATAATTCAATATTCCTAACAAAGATCCGTGCGAAATACCAGTTGAGATGCCAAATAGGGAGGAGATTTCACTATAAAGTTTCTATATATGAAATTAGAGTTTTATGGGATGTGTATATAAACATTGCAGGTGTTGAGCTTTTAAAAATGAGATCGCCTATCTGGACTCTGTCAAAGGGTTTCTATATGTCAAAAAAGACAACTCCAGTAGTTGCTTAGTGAATCCAAATTGATTGAGAGTGATCATATTATCGTCAGATATAGAGGTTTTGAGTTTATTTAGGTAATTTGCATCAGATGGAAAGTAAGGATTTTTATCTATAAATATCTGGTTTATTAAAATGGCATAGATACGAGTAACTGTTTTCTTTCTATTCAAAGGGAAAGGGAATTGATTGGGGAATCTAGTTTACTGAAATAGTGAGTATACCCAGTTTGGGGAAAAGGCTTTTAACTTGTTTTGTTAGTAATCTTGTCGATTCCGAGAATTTTGATTGATTTATTCCACAATATGTAGAGCAACAAAAGCTATTATACCCTCTAAAATATTCTTTTAATTCAATAAATGTCAAATAATCTCATCTGCAAGGGCAATCTGAACACTTCTTTATTAGTAGCTGTGTTTTTCATAAGCTCTTTGAAAGTGATATTCCACTCCAGATCTATCTTGAGTATATTCCAGAAATAATTTCTATAGAATATATATTTTTCTCAGATGAAAGAAATATATTCCAAATCGTTTATATAGTTATAAGTGCTACACATCGTATTATTGTATTAACTGATTTTATGTAAAAGCGCTGGAGTTATGAACATTTTGCTAATGACTCAAATGCTTAATATCTTCTCCATTATGCCTTTTGTTCCGTTGGATATTATATCTGTGGCTGTGTTTTTTATCAAAAGTTTTCGAAATATTTGCTTGAATAAGAATTTTCATTGGTTCTTTTTGTTCTGTTTCTAAAAATATTACTATTCATGTCTTCTTGGGCAATTATATCGATGTAAACATTGGACACTATTAATGATCTAGCAAGATTGTCCCACCGTTTCATCCAAAAGATTATTGAGTGTCCTGGTATCCAAAGTAATATCGTCTGATTATGAAAATGCGATTGAACAAAAACCTTGATAGATAATCTCTCATTATAATTTTAAAGTACAGATATGAAAAAGTAGTTATATCAGACATAATCAAAAGATATTTGTTTAGTTCATTGTATTCATTTAGAGTTTGGCATATGACAACTACTTCCACTACAAAGATAGAGTTAATGTGATTTATTCTGTAAGCAATGAATGCATTTTTTGTAGTATCTGTTACAGTTATGAAATTTTGATTTTTGAAACATCCGTAGGTATTATAAAAAAAATTCTGGATTCTAGTATTCATTATTTTGTCAATCAATTTGTATAAAATAGGAATAGGTAATTTTTTTTTAACTTGAAAGACAAATCCGCAAGTTCAGTTCAGTTTCAAATTGAAGTGCTGGGATGTGTATTAGACGTGGGATAGACATGATGTGTTCTTCCTTAATATTCAAGCTGGAAAGTAAATTCGTAGCGATGCTTTTGTCTTATTTTAACATTTTTAAATATATTGGCTCAGGACCATTAAGATGTAATGAAGAAAAGTTACCGTTTGAAATTTGGTGTTGAAAAATTTATGGACTAATCTTCTAATTTTTTCGGACAGAATTTCTTCTCCAGCCAACTTTAAAAGCGCATTGTTTGGTATCCATTGCGGAAGACCCAACACGATAGTCAGAACTTTGGTTTGTATTACTCGTATATTGAAAGGTATCATTTGATTATGATGCAACAGGTACAGTAAAAATACTGAAAATGTTATTCTTTAATTTAATTAAATCTTCAGGTCTCTGACCATAATGCTTATATGCCATACCTTTAAGACCATCAATTTTTTCGAAGCTTTATTTTTCGTTTGATTCAATATAAATATATTTTATTACCACTTGGAAAAAAATGTACTTCAAATATTTAATTGAGATTTGCCGTGGATTGGGAAACCAGCCAACATAATGTTATGAAACATTTGAATGTTTTTATTTAAAAGTTCAGTTATTATGCTTTTATCAGGGCTTGGGGTAATTTTCCAGCAATAGCACCATTGTGTTAATCTTTCCAAAGTATTTTTCAATTTCTTACAAATATTATTCAGAGTTTGATAAGAGCAGCAAATAAAGATGTCATTCGCTTATATTGAGCCTTCTACTCCTGCTCCTAATATTTCGAAAAGGTCCAACTGGGGAGAGCACAGTGTCTTCAGGAACACTTTTTAAAACAACTTTCGATTAGAGACAACCCTTCCATCGAATCTCTAATGATATTGATGCAAGAAACCTACGTATTCCTTACATGAGAGGCCATCTAAATAACTGAATCGTATGCATGCACCTTTTATATCCAAGCTTATTTCTATAAATTTCCCCCCTCCCCAATTTGGCACCCCCGATAGATTTTTATAGGAGATATGTTGCTATCCTGCTGCCTTTAAATTGCACAAATTCATAATGATAAAAAATAAAGTTTTCATTCGATTTGATAGTCAGAAAGTTAGTAATTGAATAGATATAATTTTTTCAAGTATTTTAGAATATATCGAAGTCAAAGTAATAAGTTTATATGAGGTGACATTAATTTAGTCTTTACAGGGTTTGGAAAGAGGTAGAATTACCGTATGCTTCATCGGCTGTGGGACTGTTTCGTTTTCAAATAAATGTTGAAAATAATTTATAACAACGGTCCGTTTGCTACTTTTCCATTTTTTGAAAGACGTAGCTTAAATCTGGTTTCCACATGAAATTGTCAATCTATGTATTTGTATCACTTCATTTAATTCAGATATTTGGAACAGCTCATTTGGTAGATTATCTTCTTTTCTGAGAAAATCTAAAGGAAGCGACTCATGGGAAATGTAATTAGATACAATAAAATCGGCAAAAATATTAGCCGATATTTGTAACTGGATCACGCGTCTATTAATAACTTTAAGAATATTTAAAGCTCATTTTGAACCTTTCTGAGTTGAAATGTTTTTAGGATATTAAAAAACATTATTGGATTAAATACATTTTTACAAGTTGTATCCTAGTATATTTTCTTGGCTTTTTTATGTAGAATCAAAGTTTACTTAAATATTGCTTGTACTTAATATGTGGTTAAATAGGAATATTATACATGTTCTTTTTTTTTTCGGAAATATTTTTTGATTCCACAGAAGTTATTACTTACATAGTTCCACCAAAGTAAAAAATACTCTATTGGATAATTGTGTGTGTGTATGTGTGTGTGATATTCTTCCTCACAAGTATTATTTGTAAGTTTACGTAAAACAGTATTAACAGGGTTTTTGTAGTTTTCCTCTGGATAACAAAAAATAAGTTGGGTTTGGGTTATTACAGATTGCCAGTCTACTCTTTTTTATAATTAGTTTATGAGTTTTCAATAAAGAAAGCTCTGTAACAATAGAGCAGTAATCACTATCAAAAGAGCAATCAAAAATATGACTATCTGTACAGGCGGTAATATTTGAGTAATATTGTTAGATCAATAAGAGAATTTGTAATAATAGCAAATCCGTGAGTTGGAACAATGAAATTTAGCAGAACAAATTGAGAATTAGTCATTCCATAAAGTTCTTGCTATATCGAAAAATATGATTAGATCCCCACGTAAGATAATGAAGGCTTGAATAAACAGCTAATACTGGATCCGTTAAAAATTTTCATAAAATGTTTTTAAAAAATAGATTAAGTCCCCGAGGAGCAAATATGTTGATGATGTAAAAAGAGATATTACTGATATTGATATAAACAACAAGAGTTTCTAAATCGTGCAATCGTTCGAACAGGGTAGGAATTTGTTGGGCAGACATGTTTTCTAGTATTGCAATTAAAAATCCTTTACCTGGTCTGTCTAGTGTATCAGTTCTGCAGATAGCTCAACTTTAAAAGAGTAGTCTACTGTCTGCTGCTAAGAAAGGTTCTTAGAATACCCAGATATCTTCTAGAAAATAGGGGGAGATGTTTAGACAGGTGTTTTTGTTCTTGATGCCTTTTGTATTAAATTCATAAGAAAAGGTATGTAATATATTATACCAATTCTGCTCTCTCTCGGGAACAATTAAAAAAAACTATAATTTTTACTACGGAAAAGCTATTAACAATGCACAAAAAAGCAAAACTGTAGACGTATTTACAGAAAAAAATAATTTTTTATTCAATATCTATGTTTTTGGATGCACTGGTTGTGCTGTGGT
>BMAW01096529.1:243307-266069 GCA_019974015.1 Nephila pilipes | reverse complement strand
TTTTTTTTTTAAATACGTCTAGCAGTTTTGCTTTTTTGTGCATTGTTAATAGCTTTCGTAGTAAAAGTATAAGTTTTTAATTGATCGAGAGAGAGAGAGGGAGCAGATTGGTATATTATTACAAAACCTTTTTCTTATGGTTTAGTAAAAGGCTAAAGAACAAAACACCTGTCTAAACATCTCCCTAATTTCTAGAAATATCTGGGTATTCTAAGAGACGCTTTCTTAGCAGATAGATAGATTATCAATAAGATCCAATGAAGGTATTTTTACTTAGTTGGAACTATGTAATAATAACTTCTGTGGAATACAAAAATACTTCGAAAAAAAGACCATGTACTAATATTCTTTAATCACATATTAAATCAAACGAATATTTAAGTAAACTAGATTCTACATAAAAAGGGCCTAGAAAATGTACTAGGATAAACTTGGTAAAATGTATTTAATCAATAATGTTTTAATATAAAAACATTTCCACTCGAAAGGTTCAAAATGAGCTTTAAAGTATTCTTAAGTTATTATAGACACGTATGATCCAGTTACAAATATCAGGCTAATATTTTGCCAAGTTTTATTACATCTAATTACATTTCCATGACTCACTTCCTTTAGATTTTCTCAAGAAAGAAATAATCACCAAATGAGCTGTTCCAAATATCTCTAGATTAAGTAGTGATACAAATACATAGATTGACAATTTCAAGAATTGAAACCAGATTTAAGCTACGTCTTTTCAAAAATGAAAAGTATGCTTGAACGGATCGTTGTTGTTGTAAATTATTTTCAAGCATTCTGAAAACAGCAAATAGTCCACACAGCATTTGAAGCATCGGTAATGTCTTCCTTCATAAGCCCTGTAAAAGACTAAATTCATGTAATACCTCATATAAACTATTACTTTGCTTGTATATCTAAAATACTTGAAAAATTATATTCAGTCAATTACTCAACTTTCCGATCTATCAAATCTAAACTTCATTTTTTTATCATTATGGATTTGTGCAATTTAAAGACAGCAGAACTAACATATCTCATATAAAATCTATCGTGGGTAGAATTGAGGAGGAAATTTATAGAAATAAGCTTGGATATAAAAGAAAGGTGCATACGATTCCGTTGGATTAGATAGCTATATTACGGAATCTTCAGAGTATCCTGAGGATACGTAGGGTTTCTTGCATCAATATCATTAAATTCGATGGAAGGGTTGTCTCTAATCGAAGAAGTTGTTTTAAAAGTGTTCCTGAAGAGACACTGTCTGGTTGGACCTTTTTTGAAACATTAGAACCAGAGGAGTAGATGCTCAATATATACCAAATGACATCTTTATTTTCTGCTTTCTTATCAAACTCTGAATAATGTTGTAAAAATTGAAAAATGGAAGATTAACTATGGTGCTATTACTGGAAAATTACCCCAAGCCCTGATAAAGCATAATAGCGAACTTTTAAATAAAACATTCAAATGTTTCCATAACATTATGTTGGCTGGTTTCCCAATCCACTGCAAATCTCAATTAAATATTTGGAAGTACATTTTTTTTTTTTCCAAGTGGTAATGAAATATATTTACATAGAAAAAATAAAACATAGAAATAAATAAAGCTTTGAAAAAAAATTAATGGTCTTAAAGGTATGGCATATAAGCATTATGAAGATTAAAAGATATACCTGAAGATTTAGATAAATTAAGAATAACATTTTCAATACTACTGTACCTGTTGCATCATAAATAAATGATACACTTTCAATATACGGCTAATACAAATAAAGTTCTGACTATCATGTTGGGTCTTTCATAATGGATACCAAACAATACTTTTAAAGTTGGCTGGAGAAGAAATTCTGTCGAAAAATTAGAAGATTAGTCCATAAATTTTCAACACCAAATTTCAAACAGTAGCTTTTCTTCATTACCTCTTAATGGTCAATATATTTAAAAATGTTAAAAAATAAGACAAAAAGCATCGCTACAGATTTACTTTCCAGCAGACATTAATGAAGAGAACACATCCAGCACTTCAATTTGAAACTGTGAACTTTTGGATTTGGCTTTTCCAAGATAAAAAAAAAATTACCTATGCCTGTACATACCCAAATTTATTGACAAAATGTGAATACTAGAATCCAGAATTTTTTTTTTTTTATAATACTTGCAGATGTTTCAAAAAATCAAAATTTCATATGTCTGTAACGAATACTACAAAAAAAAAATACATCTAATTCTTACAAGATAAATCACATTAACATTCTATGTAGTGAAATAGTTGTCACCTGCCAAACTCTAAATAATGATCATAATAGATTAAACAAATATCTTTTTGATTCTGTCTGATATAGCTACTTTTCTCCTTATCCTTTAAAATTCCATAATGAGAGATTATCTATCAAGATTTTTGTTGTCATTTTCTTAATCAGACGATATTAATTTGAATTACAGGACACTCAATAATCTTTGGAAGAAACAGTGGGACAATCTGTGATCACTAATAGTGTCAATGTTTACATCGATATAATTGCCGAAGACATGAATAGTAATATTTTTTTAGAAACGAAAAAAAAAGAACCAATGAAAATTCTTCAAACAAATATTTCGAAAAAATCTTGATAAAGATAACCATAGATATAATATCAACTGAACGAAAGGCAGAAGGAGAAGATATTAAACATTCAGTCATTAGCAATGTTCCGCCACTCAACGCTTTTACACAAAATCTAGTTAATATAATAATACAATGTGTAGCATTTATAACTATGCTAAACGATTTAAGAATATATTTCTCATCTGAGAAAAATATATATTCTATAGAAATTATTTGGAATACTCAGAATATATCTGAATTGGAATATCACTTTTCAAGAGCTTACAAGAAAAACACAGCTACCAATAAAAGTGCTATCCAAGATTACTTGCTTGCAGATGAGATTGACATTTATTGAATTAAAGGGTATTTCAAGGGTATAATAGCTTTTGTTGCTGTACATGCACAATGAAATAAATCAGAAGTTCTAGGAATCATCAAGATTACTAACAACATGTTAAAAGAAACCTTTCCCCAAACAGCAATGCTCCACTATTTTATTAAACTAGATTCTCCAATCCAAATTCCCTTTCCTTTTGGAATGAAAAAAGAAACAGTTACTTGTATCTAAACCTGTTAATAAACTATTTATAGATAAAATCTTTCCATCTTATGCAAATTACCTAAATAAACTCAAAGACACTCATATCTGTCAATAAAATGATCACTCTCAATCGAATTCAGTTCACTAACCTTCAAATACAGGTTGTCTTTTTTTAAACATATAGAACCCTGACAGAATCAGGTAGGCGATCTCATTTATAAACTCAACACAATGTTATAGATTCAGTTCTGACTCTGTCATTACAGACGATATTCTGAGCTCTTATTTTGAAAGTTTTATTTTTTCCCTTTTCTACATTGGTGTTGAAGAAGTGCGCATTTATAGTTTTTTCTCTTGGCGTTTAGCCATGGCTTCATTCATGGAAATTGGTAAACCGTTCACGGAATAACACCTCTTCCGGGGAATTCGACTGAAAAGAAAATCACGTGAAGTTCCGGCAACTGGTGAGGTATCGTTACTCAGTTCACGCTACTCGACCAGAAGCCTCACCGCTGGGCAAATCAACAACTTCTTCGTCAAGAAATGCAGAAAGGTATTAGAAATACAATTACAGGACTTTACGCTTTATGGGCAAAGCGTTTGAGCGCCACTGTCATCCGTAACGGACTTCTCGAAGGCCTGCCAGGAGTGGGCATAGTATATACTCAACTTACGACCAAGTAAATTCAAGTTCCGCTTTTCAAACTACACCTGCTACTGCAGCTATTCTGGATAAAATTATAGAAGCTGCAAAGGAAGAAGAAGAAAAAGAATGAAGAAAATGGCGTCCGAAGAATAATGGCGGCCATATTCCAATAGTCTCGGGAAGTGGGCGGTGCTAAAACCCAAATCTCAATCAAGCCTAAATCTCAATTAAGGGCGGGCAATATAACGCTAAGAAGCGTTCTGCCGATGAATGGCTTTTTCTGCTCCTTCAAAACATCTTACCGTGAAGAATGGTAATATTAACAAACCAAAAGGAGATACTGGGAAATTAGTAGGGATAAGGACGCTGGGAACCAGTGAACCCCACCACCACTCTATGAAAACAAAATCCCACCTTTTTTTCATCACTCTAAAGGAGATTGAGTATCCTCTCCTTTGCACGTTTGGAAAGCGCCTTCCTTTACACAGCAAACTCAGCAGCCGCTATCGTCTCATATCAGCCATGAGACATGGAATACAGAAAATTAATAAAACTTTCTCACACCAGTGTGGAATTTAAATCATATATGTTAAAAATCAGATCGTCCTCTCAAATTAATTTTTTACGAGGCCTTCCATCTACACTACACAGATTTAGAAATTAAAAAGAAATTGACGAAGGCTTTCCGTTACCTAGAGCTTCACGCCTTACAAAATTCAAACCAGGCTCAATGCCTCTGGTTACTCAGTTAATTAACAACCAACAGGTGAACAAATTTACAATTTTACTGAAATGTTCGGAACTCAAACAAGCAAAATTACAGGAAATAAACGCCTCTCAATGCAGGTGTCAGGGTTTTCATTCCTCTGAGGTTTGCCACCTCTATCAAGTGTGTCAAAATGCTGGGGCGCACAGGGCACAAGATTGCCCAAATGACTTTGACACTCCTCTGCGATGTGCAAACTGTGGTGGGGATCGGCGGGTGGCATACGAGATGCCCCCAATTCCAAAGGTAAAAACTCAAACCCGAAAAAATTTAAATAAAAATTTAAAAGAAACAACCCTAAAACAAAAAAATGTTAATTCTTCCAGAACCAGCGTCCTATCGAGTTATCCGACAAGGCCACGCCCCAAATTTCTTATTCTCAAATTCTGACCGGACAGGTTCATAGACATGTTGCCCCCCCTATTCAAATCCTACGGCTACTCCCAGCACTGGAAATTTTGAAATTTTCCGTGCCGTAATATCTATTGCTAGTGACGCAAATGTCGATGAGCTTATTTGCTCGGGCATTTTAGGGTATCTCTGCCCTCCGCCAGGTCACTGCGGCCGACGATAAGGCTTGTATTATTTTTGAAGCCTATATTAAAACAACAAACATGGGCGCGCATATCCATATTCTAACATTAATATTCAAATCGGCATTACATGACATTTCTCTTGGGTTCTGGAACGCAAAATGGTTTGCCGTTCCAAGATTGACAGAAGTCAGAGACTTCGTCACAGAGCATATTTTGATCGATGTTTTGGTTCCAGAAACAAGCTCAGCAGACACAGACTAGATCGCCAACTATCTTTACAAAGACGATAGAATACTTTTAACTCACTCATATCAAACGGTACCATATACTGGCAAAATAATTATGAACAGGAGTCCTCTTGCCAGGGTTACAGTATATAGATGCAACTGCTATCGAAATCCAAAATTAATTATCCACCACTGCGAATAATTTCTGCTTATATTCGCTGTACCCCATTAAATAGATGCCATTTCCAGAGGAGGACTTCATTAAACTTCTAAATTCTGGTCAAAACGTAATGTTCTGGAGATGCTTCGTCATAAAGGCAACAGTTCAAGATCAAACACTTTTGGCCAAAACTCAAAATGTTATAGCAGAACTCCTGAATTGCTAGGGTTGTTGCACATACACCCTCACATAAACCCTAGGTCAGCAGTGCAGGGATTCTGTATTAGATCTTGCAATCTCAAAAATATTCCCTTCAATTGTGATATGAGTCATTAATGATCTGAGTTTGAATCATTTACCGATCATTTTGACTCTTAAGCGCAAACTCTGCATTTTTGAAATTACAGAGCAACTCTCTACCAATTGGGAGAATTTTAAAGAATGTTTTTAGACCAAAACCCTCCCCATTCCTGAAGTATCAACAGCTGAAGATATTGAAAAATCTATCGACAAGTGGTGAGAGTATTTCTGAGGCACTTGTGACGGCCTGTGGGAATTTAAACCCTCCTCCTCACCAGACTCCCTGAGATCCAGAGGCAAAATTCACAAAAAAATTATGTACAGGAGAGTTTGGCAAGATGTAGAATCGGCTGTAAATCACAAGACTCCATTGCACTCCAGTAAGCCATGAGATCAAACGAGATATTCAACACTTTCCCAATCAGATAGGAAAAAAAACACATTGAGCCTCTCGCCTGACTCAAGCACCCTTTGGAGGGAAACACTCCCGGAAACTCAAAAGCTGCCCTGCACCATTCACCCTGAAGGTGCCCTTGGCAGTGTTGCTGTAGCTCTGTGAAAGGCGGAAGTTATAACTGATAGCCTTCAAAACAATTCAGACCAGAGGCAATCTGAATTCTCAGCTCACACTAAACATGGTCCAAGGTTTTGGCCTCCCCCATGCCTAGACCTGGAGACAGTCAGGCTAGCAGAAATTACAGACTTTAATAAACCAAAATTAAAAGGCTCCAGGATTGGATTTAATTTCCAAATGCATCATAAAAACCTACTCTTAAAATTTATTTTCTTATTCACGCTGCTCTTTAATTTTTCTTATGGCTTGCTACTTCCTAAGGCTTGGAAGATCGCCGTGGTGAGGTCCCATTCTCATGTCTGATTCAGGATGATTCTAAAACCTCAAGGTATCGCCCCATATCGTTGCTCATCTTTATTGAAACAAAACTGCTCTAGAATTTGTTATTTTGAATCGCCTGGACCAAGTTCTGAATTCAGGGAATATTGGTATTCAGAGCAGCATGGTTTTTTTGTTAAAGTGCTCTGGTAACACAGTTACTCAGGGTCACTGGAACGGTCAAAATGGCTTTTCCAATAAAAAACCACGGGTATCTTTACCGTTATTGCTGATAGGTGGCACGATGGAGCTATTTCAAGATGATGCGACTTGGAATTTCGGACCTTGTCAAATTATTCACTCGTTCCTTGACTCTCATGATTTCAGGTTCCGGAGTCGAAAATGTAGTCTCTCCCCCCCTCAATCCCCTAAGTGATCCCCAGGGATCGATTTTAAGTCAGAATTTTTTCTTTTACAGCACGTAAATGACATCCCAAAGGCTTCCAACATTCATTTGGCGATGTACTGATGACACTGCCATTTATATCCCCGAATTTATCACAATCGGAAAATTATTGAAAGGTGCAAGGTATATCGTTTACAGCTCTCATTAACTGGAAAGAAGAGTAAGATTGATACATCCAAAGCCGCTTGCCTCCTCTTTACGAAACAGCAGACAATACGTAACTTTTTATTCAATATCTATGTTTTTGGATGCACTGGTTGTGCTGTGGTAATTTTGATTTGAGAAGCTTCGTTTCGGTGGGTCTTTTCTGTCTCTATCGTTTTTTGTGGTTTTCTTCTTGAGATATTTCAGGGTTCCCTATTTTCAAGTTGCTTCTTAGATTGGAGAACATAGTTTCAATAATTTTTTCCACAGTTTCTGTGATAATCGTAGTTTTCTTTCTATGAGAATCGTACAGGTTGGAGAAACGAGCATTTTTTCAAATCTTTTATCCAAATTGCCTTACAAATTTGTTTCTATTGAAGCTATCTGAACTACTGTTGAAGTATTTAGTTCTCTATTTCTTCTCCATGTTTCTCGCATGGTTAGATGATATTTTAATTTCAGTTCATGTATCTGATTTGCTTCTAGAATACAGAGTAATGCGAGGAACGAACAGGGTATTCTGCTTTACAATTTCATAATTATAGCTATTTGAACATTGTCCGGTATAGGACAATCCACAATTGATACATATTGTTGTATGTTGACAGAAATGGATAGGATGAAGAAAACTGAAGCAGGTGTTTCACTAATAGGGTTTATCGACAAGATCTAAACTTTATGGCTTATGAAATAAAAGTTTAACTATTGGGAGGCGATATTCTGAGAATAGTAATCAAAATTGGGGGTAATTCCTACCTTGATCCGGATATTTTAAATATCCTCATTTCCATTATATCAAGGTCATTTTTTGCCTACAACTTTTTGGCTAACTCTCCCATACATACACGGATTGGTATTTCACTGAAGTGGAACGCCCAACCCGGGTTGTTTCCCTCCCACAGTGGGTTTCTCCAGACAAAGATATTTAGAATTTCTTTTATAGGCATAATTTGTGCCGCACACACTGGATCCGAATATGAAAGTCGAATTTTGTCATCACGAGTGAACGACGTTTTCATGTCCAGAAATTTCCTGTTTTATATCTTCAAGAAGAATCACTGTGTTTGGATTTAGGGATTAGGAATGCTCTTTGAATATTTTCAAATAAGATATCAATTTCTGTGAAATTCCTTTCATATGTTCTCAGAATAATTTTACTATTATTCATGGGGAATTTATATAATTTATCCATTTCTTAATTTCATTTTGTAGAGATATATTATTAATTACCATTCTTCTAAATTCACCAAATTTAAAAATGAATGATTCAATTTCAGTCTGTTTCAGTAACGTTGTATGGGGGTTGCAGGGCGGCCATGGCCCCGTGTGGCACAGATGTGAGAAGGCTAGAAGGGGCCGAGTTGGCTAATCCTATCTGTAGCATTAGGCCAGGGTCATTAGATCAGATAACTGAGTTATCACTGAGACTGAATAGATACTTAAGCAGAATTTCAATGCAATTGGACAAGAGGACGTGGTTCAAAATAGAGTTGTAATATTTGATATGTAACAAATATACTTACATCAAAAATATACTTACACATGTGCAACAAATTACCTTTTTTGTAAATAACTATACTTACAATTATGTGAAGTTTGTGGCGAATAAGTATTCCTATTCGACTATTGTGCCAAAACTCAATCAAATATAACCAACACTAAGAAGTCAATAACTTACAAGGAAGGCTCTTGGACAAATCTCACACAAGTATTTATTCAATAGACCTGCACTATAATGTTTAATGAATTCTTGCTCTCCAAGATAACATCCTACATAGATTCACCCGTTCAACTAATACCAAATTAAGAGTGTCTTACCCAAGTATTCCCAGTTTCGGTTTGATTGATTTTTTGACTTCACTACGATCACTATCGCCCGTAGCAATTCTTGATCTCGTCTACCACTTGTAAGGCATACACTCAACGCAGTGCCACTCGACCTCTATCGTGTGAATTTCGCTTTGCTTATATACTTTCTTATCTAAACCATTTCACTTTATTTCTACCTGACTCTAATTTGCCTAATTACGTTTCATTTTGGTAGGGAAGAAACTGTTATTTCCAGCAATCAATCTCAATTAAAGTCACCAAGGTTAGTGAAGAAAAACAGCGAATAGCCCAACGTCACTAGTTAAATAGATACTTGTCAAATATTTTATTCAAAATAATAAAATAAATTTGACATTTTGAATTTCGACAGATGGGGGCGGCGCTGTTGCCCCACAACAAATGAAATTAGTGTGTGCATTTTGATTCTTGAAATATTCCCCTATTGCTCTTGAACAATTCATATACGTGATAATGAGCAAGGGACATTTAGTTCCTTCAAATATTAGTTACTTATAAGAACGGTGCAGCACTGATATTTCTAATTTTTTACTTTGATAAAAGTTTCACGTAACCTAAATTCGTAAGTTTTGATAAAGTCCAGCTTATTTGTTTTATACGATTCGTCGAATATGTAGGAATGTTAAGGTAAATGTTTGTTTTGTTTATTTGTAAGCTTTTCAATGGTTTTGTTGCTTTACCCATGTAGAATGTTATTTATTCGTTTTAACATATTAAACTATAAATAATTAATTTTTTCCGCATACAATGCATTCCTGATATTAATTTTTTATTTCTATGGGCGGGGAGGATGGAGGCAGCAAATTTAAAATTCGTAACAGGTAGCGGAAATCCACGCTACGATACTGATCCGTCTTCAAAAATTGAAAAATAAATATGTGTCTTATCAAAGCTCTTGAAAAAATAAAAAAGGAATAACATCTGCTTCATGTGTAGAAGCATAAAAATACTTTAATTCAAACTATAGTATCATGAAAAGATCTGACAAGAAGTTCGACCACACATCCTCTTCGACTCTTGGTGTCTTTTCTTAAATTCGGTTTAATAATGTTTATCACAAATTGATAGATTACTTATTAATGTATCACTTAAAAGCAACATTAAAGCTATTGGGGATGTACACTATAGTTTTGTAACACAGTTAAATGACGAGGTATCATTTGTACTAGAGCTGGTACTCGGCATCTTTGATATTCCTCCCTATTTCAAAATGAGAGTTTTGAGCCTTAATAAATTTAATGCGCATCAGTCCCGCTACACAATGAACCCAGAGAGGTATCTGGACTTGGACCCACAATTCGACGGAAGTAACACTGTCCATGAACTTTCGATCATGACCATTAAACTACCTCGTTCGCTGCTTATGACAAAATCTGCACCATTATAATTTATTCAATTGATCTGAAATAATTCATATCCTTAAAATTACCATGAGTTTCATTTAAAAAAATCAATATGTATGATTACTTTTTAGGGTCGCAAATTGACTTTTAAGAAGATCTTCAAGAATTTTTATTAAGTTTTTCAACATTTTAAGCTGATTTTTTTTTTTTTTTTTTTGCTCTTTGCTTGCAAAGACTGAATGATTAGCGTGTTTTATTCATATACAAGTAATTTCGTAAGATTATTATTTTTTTTGTCTCCTGTTTAATGAATATATCTAAGTAAGACCATCATGCGGTTGTCGTCCGCAATTGAGAGCCACGATAGATTCGAGACTTTAAACTATCAAAGAGCGTAAAGAAGCTTATTTTACGAGCAGGGCAAGAGAAAATAGCTGAGATAAATATTTTTTGGAGCACAATCAAAAACATACCTATATTAACAAGTCTCGTCCAAAACTATTATACAAGGAAATAAAAATCAAAATTCCAAGACAAAACATCGTAAATATGTTCTTTACTAGAAATGGTATAATAAGGTTTTCTACAGTAGATCCCGTATGTGTAGCACAAATATTATCTTTAAAAAATTTAATGAAGGTTCCAGTTAAAGTTAATATCATATGAGAAGGAATTACTTCTCGATTCCTTCTCTATGACACCCTTACTAGTGTGTTTCTAGAAGATTTAACTAATGAATTATATAGGATAAAGAGTAAAGAAATGGTTGGAATCTGTAGTTTTATAAGATCTGAAATATGCTTGGAATTTTCGCCAGTTTTTGTACTTATCCCGGGAACGACATCTTTAGTTCGTAAACAATAAAGTTCAGCTTTTTATAGATAAACGTAATATTCTCATTGTTTCAATTTTTGGCATCAATATATCAGTTTTGCTAATAACCTTCAACTTGTATGAATTGCGGTACATCCTGTTCAAAAATGTTGGGGGAGGGGGGTAATAATAGTAGCCTTAATTGAGTGTAAAGGATATCATTCGACCAACTTTTTACAGTGTTTTATGTACATTTAGGAGAAAAATAAATATTGGAATTAAAGAACAGACAGCATTTAACACTATCAGTAGCGAGAAGAAGATTTCGTGATACTAATACCAAAAATTATTCCACTATATTAGTATAATATTCAAGGTAACAATATGCAGGAACTTTTAGATAAACAAAATATGTAAACTTCCTTTCAAATTGTATTAGAAAAGCCAACATTATTACTAATGGAAGCTTTTCGAAAACCTGGTGACAATGTTCATCCGTTTATCTAACATATTGGAACTTCGGGTGCATACTTCATCCTTAATCAGGATAAAAACAAGCTCTAAAGGTAATGAAAATTGCTAGTAACAATTTTCTGGCATTTCTCTTGATAAAGATGCATCCAATAACACAGGAAAATGATGAAAAGGGAAGAAAAGGCTTCGTTTGTAAATATACTTGTATATAGAAATTATGTATTTAGTTATTACAAGAAGTGAAACAAATTCTTTTCAATTTCCTGTATGAATCTTTAGCAGTAGTACTGTGGAGACCAGAACAATAAATCCGTTTGATTAAATATACCTTCCTTTTCACAAACAGAATTTTGGACGTTTGGGGGAAAATTCTTGCCAGACGAAGATGGCTTAAAATTTCCTAACAAAGTAACTTATTGATAAGATAACAACGACAGACCAGGAGGAGGACTGCTAATAGCAGTACCAACGAATATCTCTACTCGATAAATTCCAATACATGTAACGAAAACTCAAGATTTAGAAATGCTTGTAGTTAAAATTGCCATCAGTATAATCTCATTCTACATAATTACTTCCCACGCCCTAAAGGCTTAAACATTTTATCAATAAAAACCTTCTAGGACTCACTAACAGATCCAACCTTCATTTTTAACGATTTTTTTCTTCCATCATCTGATGTGGCAATCTGATCATTCTTCAAAATATAGCAATGATTTTGTTGATTGGCTAATGGGTTCTCCTTTTTTCACCCTCAATACCACTGTTTCCATGCATAAAAATGCAACAGATAAAGATTATTATATCTATAGCGACTTGTGATCGCTTACTATTCAAGTTTCCTTTCAATATTTACCACTATGAGAATAAACCGAAAATTCTAGCAAGGCAAGCCAGCTGAAGTAGATTGAAGCCGCAGTAAATTGAAAAGAATCGAAGTCCTTCGTCTACCGCTTTATGAGGTAGCACTGGAAAGAAAGGAATGAGAAGAATCGATGAGGCAGTTACCCTCTTCCCTTTTCTATTTCTGACGTCCTTCATTTTTATTATTTTGTTTGCTTATTAGGTCATCTGCTTATGTTTTTCTCGATTTAAATTTCTTTTAAATGTTTTAATACTATTAATAAATATTCATTTTTTTTTCTTAGAATGTGTAGTTGTAAATTTTCTCTATCTTCTTGTGGGTTATTTAAATACCTTCTGGGTTGGAGTCAATTGGGTGACCCTCCCAGATCTCACATAATGTTAGAACTATGAAGTATTTTGAGGGTTCTAAGCATTTCGAGACACGCACAAACGCTTTTCGGTGGAGGCTACACCTGAACACATCCTTACTTGCCTGGGCCTCTCTATGCAGGACATTATTGAGAATCATATGGTGGTCTTGGACTTCTTCAGGGTGCACGGATTGATAGACTTGGTATAGCCCTGCTATTCTCGGAGATGTGCAACAATAACGACATTATGTTCAAAACCCTTTTCTAAATTCTTTAACAGCACTAACAGCTACATTTGGGACTGTTCATTTGAAATCAATCATCGTCAAGTCATTACAGAATTCTCTATAATGGAGTAGAATAAGCGACTTGTTAAAAAATTAAATTGGCAAGAAGTAATGAAACAGGTGTATATTACATTGAATAAATCGGAAGATGACAACACTAACCTCACCAATACTGTTTCTACAATAATTAAAAATGATGGTATGGTGGAACAGCTCCTTAGTAGAAATTTTACATACAGTAATTTTAGACTTAAAGAATTTTATTGAAAAAAAAAAAAGGTTAATCATGATATTTTCTTTTAAATATTGAAAAAGTATAAGCAATATTCAAGAAAACTTTGATCCCACATTAAAAAAAGATATTATATTGAGACACATAATCTGACAATACATCTAATCCAAGATCCTTCCTAAAAATTCTTAAGGAATTCTCTACTTATAAGAATCTAGTACCAACTTTATATATTACTCAAGTAAATAATAGATGTATCATCAAATTTCAAATCTGGATAAAATTTTCGCCCATTTTATTGCATCTAATCATATTTCCCATGCCCCACTAGTTTTGAATTTTCTCTACAAGAAAAGGTAATCTTTTTAAGCCGTCTCATATATTTGAATTAAATAGGGCTATTCAAGTATCCAAAAGTACAAATCCAAGTACGGATCAGATTACTGCCCCTTACGACAAAATTTTAAATAATTGCCAAACTATCACTGTTTTAAACTATTTTCAATATTTATTTGAAAATTGAATAGTACTTCTGATTTGGAAACCTACAATAATTATTTCGATACCGAAACACTCCAAACACAAAACTCAAATATATTCATACAAACCAATATCTGTAACTTCAATTTTACAAACACATTCGTAAGAATTTTAGCTGGACACATATCTTACTTTACAGAACAAAAATTTAATAATCATTATTATGGATTTGTATCATTTAACGACGGCAGAAAGGCAACATTTTTCATATACAAAGTTATTGAAGACGCCAAACTGGAACCTTTTTCTGAGGGCATAAACTTGAATATAAAAGATGCATACGATTCAGTTATATGGATGGTCATTTACGTCTTCGAATTGATGTAGGGATACGTAGGTTTCTTGCATCAAGATCATTACAGATTCGATAGAGGGGTTATCTGTTATCGAAGAAAATTGTTCTAAAAGGTGTTTTTCAAGCCAGAGTGATCCCCCCCCCCTATATTATACATAATATATGTGCATGACCTATTCATAACATTGGGAACAGGAGTAGAATGCTCAATATATGCGAACATTCAAATAGAAGAATAAATATTTTGATATATATTGAATTACAAGAATATTTTAAAGAGGATAGTTGTCTATGTTGCTCTATCCCCAGAAACGAACAAAACATATATCAATCAATCAAAGGAATGGCCTTTCTTGCTCTATATTCCATTCGTTCAAACAATCAATCAAACAAAATCCTTAGTTTGCTATCATGTAAATATGTATTCTTTTGAAAAACGATTTCAGTAAGCTATTGTATTAATTATCGTATTTTTTTGTTTAACGCGTCCTTTTGAATTGTTGAGATGTGGAGCAAAAGGCAATAAATGAGCTTAAAAGTTATCGAATTGCATATAAATATACGCTTTTACATTAAATAGTACACGTGATTTGAACATCGTGCGTGAGTATCAAATGAATTTGATTTATCATATTTATTGTTTGATTCTCTAGTATTCCTATGAAGAATGCTAAGAAAGTATTTTTGTTCAGTAGTCACATTTTATCACATATTTAATAGTCACATTTTATCACATATTTAATAGTCACATTTTATCACATATTTAATAGTCACATTTTATCACATATTATATATAAACATAACATGCAATACAACCCTGTTTTACATTATAATATATATTTTGAGTGATTCTTACATCTATAATAATTGAAGGAATTTGGATCCTCTATAATTTTTCTTCAAAGGTAATTTCATTGCCAAACAAAAGTACTTGCTGTTGAAAAAAATAATCAAGTCAATGTTGAAATCGTACAACACGTGAAACATGTTTTCTCCGAATAGAATATTTTGTGAAATTGGTTTTGATGATCAAACGATGTTTGGAAGCTAAATTGTAGCTGTAGGAGTTTGATTTATTCGATAAATTTTGTTGCAAAAGAGAACTACAAAAGTCCCAGTTACGAGAATGATTTTGAACAAAATTAATGTACTGTTTTTATTTTTTTGCTTTTAAGAGTCAGATTTGGTGACCATAAACTTACAAGATAGTTGAAAACCAGTTACAACTAAGCAACAAATTTTAAAAAGAAATTACATTATTTTTTGATAAATTTATTTTCCTGTATTATGTTATAAAATATCTTACTTTCATTTAAGGTCAGTGAGAAACGATGTAATGTATTGCTGTTTATTTCTCATATAATTTCTACTTAATATTTTGCAATTTAAATATTTGTGAAATTCAATTTTTAGTCTATGAAAAAAAGAGATACTATGTGTAAATAAGTGGATGGATCTGGATTTTGCATATTGCTTGGCGACAAAAAAAAAAAAAAAAAAAAAACTCTCATCATAATTTAGACTTGGTTTGAATAAAAGAAAAGTGTAAAAATGAAATGATATTTACAACCATTTAATTTTTGGTAGTTATTGAAATATGTGGAAGGTTCATTTCAATGAGCATGCAAATAGCAAAATTTGTTAGGTAAGAAATTGACTGTATATTTTAACTTTATTATCTTCTGAATTATAGTTGTAGACTCTTTGAGACCTATCATAGCATAGATTATGATTGACAAGACTGTAAAAAAAAAAATAAGTGCATAAAAGCTAGTTGAGGTAGAAGGATATATTTAGTAAAAAGTCAGTTTTAAAAATGTATATAATCAGCTTAGATAAAATATATAATTTAATGAAATCTGTATTATTACATTGATACTTATAGATATATTTTTATAAAGAAGAGTAAAAATTAAAGAATTCAATTTGTTGATTAATATTGTTTTTACAACTGTTTTCACTGTTTCGCTAGATTTTTGGGGTGGATCTTAAATTAGCGTACTTCTTGGCGGTTGGGAAAAATTCAAAAAGGCGATAAATTGCCAATTTGGTAACCCATCCAAAAAATACAAAATGTTGTAAAAATATAAAATCTTGTTTTTGTAGTAACCCTTCTATGAAAGGGGATCTCGTTTCTATTCTGATGATTGATTTATTCTATTTCTATATATTTTAATTCTTATTTATATTATGCTATATATATTTTAATTCTTATTTATATTATACTATATATATTTTAATTCTTATTTATATTATATTATACTATATATATTTGAATTTTAATTCTTTTTTATATAATATTATAGTATTTATATTTGATTTATTTTAATTCTTATTTATATTATACTATAGTATTTATATTTGATTTATTTTAATTCTTATTTATATTTTATTATACTATTTATATTTGATTTATTTTAATTCTTATTTATATTTTATTATACTATTTATATTTGATTTATTCTAATTCTATACATCTATATATTATATTTCTTATTAATATTGTATGATTTATACTACTTAATTATATTATTTTTTAATTTATTAGTTATAATACTTAATTATTTTACTTTTTAATTTATTATTTAATTATTACTAATTTAATTAATGCCGAAGAAAGCATTGTGAATGGTGATATGTTTAGATATAACCTTCACGCGATCATCACAGTTTGTAAATAAAAAATAGAAATAGGCTTAAAATAATTTAGCGGAAGCTATTTTGAAATAATCTCATATAATTATTCAAATGATCTAAATAAGATCGCCAGATGAATAAAAGAACTCTAAATTCAAATGATCTAAATAAGATCGCCAGATGAATAAAAGAACTCTAAATAAAAATAACGACTTTTTAACGTTTAAGTCTTTTATCAACAATAGAACAACATTTTTAAAAATTGACTTAACCAAAAAGAAAAAATAACAATGTTGCCACACACACACACTAAAATAAAAACTTAAACAAAAAACCAAACGATATGAAAATCTTTTGCGATACGATACATACTCCCACCTTGCAAAGTGAAAGGTTACAATAGAACTTTGCAACTAAATTCTAAAATAAATCGAATTTCAAATATGCAATACAGATATAAAACATTAAGTTTCTCTTGCAATTTGTAAAAGTCAAAAAATATGTTCATGAGTTCACAAGTCTAATTTGCGAGGAATTCTTACGGTTCTTCCCAATCTAGTTTTTGTATGGTGTATCACCTTAGTATCATCAGTGTCCTCAACAGGAGAGTCTGGAATATCCTTAGTAGGTAAGCCAGGAGTATTCTCAGCAAGTTCTCCGATTTCTCCTGAAGCTTTCAAAACATCAATCTCAGTTTTAGCAGACATTTCCAAAGGATAAAGTCTTTGGAAAGGGCGTATCTTCTCACCGTTAGAGGTTTTAATTCTTGCAACTCTAGGAACACCATCTCTTCCAGGATAAACTTCCAAGATAACACCAAGAGGCCAGTCAATGCGGCGGACATTGTCATGCCCAATGAGCACAACATCTCCCACCTCTAAAACACCACTTTTCCTTATCCCCTTGTGTACTAGAAGAGCAAGATATTCATTTCTAAACCTTTGTCTAAGATCGTCACGTAATTTCTGCAAATATTTGATGCGTTTTATCAACGAAGTTCGATCCACTTTATCTAGATCTGGAGTTTCATTGTTGCTATTTCCGTGAATAAACATTGCTGGGGTCAAAGGTATTAATTCATTTGGATCATCTTGTAGGTAAGTCAATGGCCTGGCATTGATTATTGACTCACTGTCACACAAGATAGTTAAGAGCTCTTCATAATTTAAAATAGACTTCCCCAAAACTCGTCGAAGTAGCTCTTTTAGCATTCTTACAATACGCTCCCACCATCCACCCCACCATGCCGCTGTGGGTGGTATAAATTTCCAAGTGATTTTCTGAGAAGTTGAATATACAGCAATTTTACTCCAATCTAATGCTCTCAAGGCATTATTTGCTCCAACAAAGTTCGTACCATTGTCACTATAAATTACTGAAATCCTGCCTCTTCTGGCAATGAATCGTCTTAAAGCTTGAATGAAAGTATCTGTAGTGAGAGACTGGACTAATTCAAAATGAACTGCTCTGTAGACAGCACAAGTAAATAAAACAACCCATGCCTTTTCTTTCGACTTAAGGTAAAGAGGACCGGCATAATCTATACCCGTTACCTCAAATATTTTTGTCTGAGTAACTCGCTCTCTAGGCAGTGGTGCGAAAGGTACCTCAACATGTTTAGCTTTATAACGCTTGCACGTCACACATTCATTAAGAACCTGTTTGACTAACTTTTTAGCTTTAATTATCCAAAAATTTTCTCTAAGCCTGGCAAGTAGTATATAAGAACCTGCATGCATTGCCTTTTTATGTTCTTCTCGAATTAACTTCACTACAACATCATTGGCAGGCAATAAAACTGGGAATTTAAAATCTTCCTTCTCATCACTATCCACTAATTTGGTTCTTATTCTGAGAAGTCCTTCTTCATCTTTAAAGGCTTGCATTTTAGCAAGAAATTTCTCATCTTGAAAAGACCTTAACTGCATGGACTTAAAAACCAAATTTTCTGCTTTCTTAAACTCTTCATAGACTAAATTACCTCTTAACTTGTTTATATTTGAAATGTTATGAATAAACCGAAGAATCCATGCCACTACTCTGACGTTCCTACTGTAGGTGGAAAAATAATCGCTCATAATATCTGCTGTTTGAATATTTACCATACAGAATACTACAGTTCTTTTTCTCTCTTTGTTCACTTCTTCATCATTGACATCTACTACTGCATCGTTACTTGGCCATTCATTAGGCGAAAGATACAACCAGCTGGGGCCTTCCCACCATTTTGAACTGTATAGTTGCTTCGCTGAACACCCTCTGCTAGGACGATCTGCAGGATTCAAAGATCCGGGTACATGTCTCCAGGATTTGACTGAGGTCAGCTGTCGAATTTCTTGAATACGGTTATGAACAAATATACTCCAAGATTCTTCTCTCTTTAGCCAAGCCAGTACTGTGGTTGAGTCAGTCCAGAAATAAACATTGTCCGTGTGAAATTCTTTCAAGAGAGTAGAGGAAAGGCGAGCCGATATAGTAGCACCAAGAAGCTCTAACCTTGCGATCATTGTTTCCTTTTTCCCACAAGGGGCAATCCTAACTTTACTTTGTACTAGTTGAATATGTACGGCACTTCCAGTATCCACTCGTAGGAATGCAACAGTAGAATAGGCAAATTTGCTTGCGTCGCTAAATAAATGCAATGAAATGTGTTCAAATCCATTATCACAGTGTAACCATCTTTGTATTTTTACTTGCTTCAAATATTGAAGCTCACTCAGCCATTTTAGGAAATCTTTACGTGTTTTGGGATCAACTTCTTCATCCCAATCAATTTTAGATTTCCATAAATTTTGTAACAAGAGTTTTGGTTGCAACAACACTGGATTAGTGATGCCCAATGGGTCAAAGACTTTGTGTGAAGCAGAAAGAATATTTCTTTTTGTGATTTTTTCTTTTATTTCTCCCAAATCGGAAATATCTATTGAAAGAGTATCATATTGTCTGTCCCAAATCATGCCTAAGATGTTTGTAGGATTTAGTATGGGAACAATTGGGTTAGAGTGCTCCCACCCTCGTAAATCAAATTTCCTTTCAGCCATGATTTCAGTAGCTACTTTAATGAATTGTTTTAGCTCTGACAGGTTTTCTAGGCTAGTCAAACAATTGTCTACATAGAAACTGTTCATTAATTTCTGTATAGTAACAACAGGGTATCTTCCACTTCCTTGATTGGTTTCTTCTTATTTTTTGTTCAAAAGGTATTGGATTGTTGACCCAAGCAAGAAAGGACTACAGGAAACACCAAATACGACTCGGCGATGACGATAATGTATTAATTCTCCTTCTTTACTGAACCACAAAAATCGTAGGAAATTTCTGTCCTTTTTACAGATGCTTATCTGCAGGAAGGCTTTTCTTATATCAGCTGTTACTCCATATTTATACATTCGAAACCTTGTTATTATAGAAGGGATCAATTCAATCAAATTTAATCCCTTTTCCACACAATCATTCAGACTGACCGTTCCTTTTCGTTTAGACGAAGCATTAAAGACAGGTCTAATCTTTGTAGTGCTGTTTTCCTTTACTACATGTCGATGGGGCAAGTAGTGACAAGGAGACTTGATTTCTTCTTTAGGAACCTCTTCGATTATGCCTTCGTGTTCCCATTCCTTAAAGATCTCCCCGTATTCTTTAAATAAATTTTCCCGTTTGAGATTATGGGCTGTCATTTGCAACCCTTTTCTTGCCAAATCAAAATTATCTGGCAAAGGCAAATGTCCATCAAGCCACGGTAGGCAGACAAGAAATCTTCCATCTTCATCGACCGAGACAGTCCTTAAAAAATATTCCATCGAAGCATTATGACGTTCCTCATTAGTTTTTTGTTCTGAAGGATCAAGAATCCCTAAGGCATCTAATCTCCATAACTGAGAGATATCCATTTCTTTTACAAAAAGGGAGGTTAAAAGCATAGTACTATGTGAAGATATATCACTCTCAGGAACTTTACCTGATAGTGTCCAACCCAGTAATGTTTCCATGGCAATTAACCCACAGGATAAAACTTTACGCTGGCCAGTCATGAGCTTCCCGATTACATCAGATCCAAGAAGCACTTGAACAGGTTGTGTTTCCTCACCTACATCCGACAACCTGATCTTCATTTCACGAAGCTCTGTAATCCATGAACCTGGACTAACAGATGCAATGTTATCGCATATAGATATCTGGTCCAATGCTTCCATGTTGCAAGTGATATTATTCTCGGGGTTTCGTAATTTGATTCTATAATAAGTGTGTTCATATTTTTCTGATTCAACACCACCAAACAAGGAGTGCTTGAGGATTTCCTTTTTGATTGGAATGTATCCCATTTGTTCAACTAGATTTTTCAGAACGTATGTCTTTTGTGACCCAGAATCTAGTATTGCTCTAACCGAGACTTCTTTACTTCCGCATACCATTTTTAATTTCAAAGTTTGAAGGAAAACCCTGGGGTTGGAAGTGTTGTTAGACATATTGATTTCAAGATTTGAACTTCTACTCTCGTTCTTGTCTGGTTCTTTATTTATAGCCACCAGATTTTCACACATAAGAGGAACATGTTTCTTTCCACACGCTATACACTTTAAAAATGCTTTGCAAGAACGAGCTGTATGGTTTGGTTTTAAACAAGCATAACAGCATTGTTTGTCTCTTAAAATATTTTGCCTCTCTGACAAACTCATCTTCTGAGCAGAAAAACAGTCCGAGCTCAAGTGTTTCCTAGAACAGAAAACACATTCTTTCTTCACATCTTTTGAAGTTGTAGTCAATAAATTAGCAGCTGTTGGTATTCTTTTATTTTTGGGAAAATCTCTTACCTTTTTCTTAAAGGATTGTCGATTTTCATCTTCACACAAGCCAAAACCAGCCATAGCCAAATTTATTCTCTCTTCCCCTTCAGTTTCTGCTTTAAGGAATGTCATCAAATTGGTTAGTCGTTCTTTAGCATCAGTTGAGGTTGCTGAAGCAGTGCTTCTATTCCACGCCTTTAAGAAATCTTCTTGAAAACAAGATTCAACCATGGGATAAAGAATTGAAGCGCACTTGTCAGTAGTCACTCCTAAAGTCTCTAAAGCTCTTAGATATGACTCGAGTTTATCGTAGAGAGAAGTCATCGAAATTTTCTCATGTTTCTGAACCGAGATTATCAATTTTAATAACTCTCTTACATAAACTTCTACTAATAATTCATCTCTACCAAATCGTGCTTTTAAACAATCCACTGCTTTTGAATAATTTGCTGCTGTGGCCGGAAAGCTTTCTACTACTTCTCTGGCTCTCGAGCCACTTACAGTCGCTTGAACAAGGTACTGAAATTTATTCTCTGGCGCGATTTCGTCATCATTATGAATATGTTGAAATTGGCTCCAAAATTGTAGCCAATCCTTAATATCGCCATTAAACTGTCTAAATTCCAATTTTGGCAGATTAAATTTCTTTCTAGCACCCGATATAATAGTATTTTGAAACTCAGCTACACTTGGCACTGTTGTGTTGATTCTCGCCAACTCCAGTTTGTGTTTTCTTATATTTTCTCTTTCTTCATATTCTCTTTGTTTTTCTTCATCTTTTTGTTTTCGTTCACTCACAGCTGTTACTAAGATATTTGTCACGAATTCTGGATCATCCAGATACGCTTTGCTCTTTAAAATAATATCTCTTAATTCAGAAATTTTTACCTTTTCAGGTAGTATCTCACCAATTTCTTCCGCCACAAACAACAAATCCTCTTTTATAAAGCCTTTAGTAGTTCTAAACATGTTTGGATTCACAGTTAAAGATCTGCAATCTTCTGATTTCGAATTCGAAATTGTCCTGTCGCGGACGCCAGAAATGTAAATAAAAAATAGAAATAGGCTTAAAATAATTTAGCGGAAGCTA
>BMAW01096529.1:150193-225902 GCA_019974015.1 Nephila pilipes | reverse complement strand
AGATATAATTTGTATTTTTTGGTACATTCTATTATAAAAGTAGCATATGCTTTAATTTTCTATAGTTTAAGAGGCTGTAGTAAACTGAATAGTCATGAGTTCATGGCTCCATATTTTTGTTGAGTCATGTGTTCAAATCCTTATTCCACTGAAGACCTGTTGTGTTGAGGATGTGCAAGGTAAATCTGTTGAAACTTCAAGTTTTCATAATGATGTGATTTGGAAGTTAAGAGAGTGGGGAGCCAGCTCTCGGCTCTTGTCACTTGGCTGAGTTCAAAATTTATGAATCGGTTGCTTCTAAGTGTGATGTAATAAAACAATAAATAAATCTTGTAATTTCCTTTCATATATACTTAAAATATGAAGAAATTAAAATGCATTTGTATGGTTTTCTTCAGTGATGGAAAAATTTTCTGGAAATTGGAATGGGTTTTTCCACTGTGCAATTTGACTTACTCTGATACAAGGTAAAATATTTCAGTTCAAAAATGTTCTTTTGTCTTTTATCAAGTTTTTTCAAGAATGTTTTATATATATTCTATTTTACTTTCCATAATTAATTTAATGTTTACTTTTTAAAATTTAATCCATACATAGCATTTTTAACATAAAAAAGATTTATATTTTTTGTAAATTATGTAATTAATCTTTAATTTGTAATGCAGCATAATAATATATATTTAAATTTATTTCAATTTTTCAAACCATTTCTGTGCTATAAGTATCTTCAAAATGTTCGAATATAAGGCAGAGAATATCTTAAATATTGAGGTATTTTTTGACTCATTGATAAATTTCCTTGCATTTTATTTTTGTACTTCTAAAATTTATTTCTTTAATTGTTTCAAAGCAAGGATGATTTCAACAAAATATTTTGTGTATCCTCTCTCTCTCTCTCTCTAGCATATATAATTTTTACTATACATTTTCATTTGTATGTATGTTCTTATGATACTAAAAACCCCTATTATATTTATATAAGTATAAGATCTCCAAACTTCATCCCGTACATAATAAATTTACTCTTATCTGTATAAACTGCCATTTATGAGTATGGGCGGGGGAGTTGAAAGGCAACCACAATTATTTAAGAAAAATAGAATTGGAAAATTAGTAGATTAAATGTAAGTATTTTTTTTATTCAGTTGCTCAATTCATTTTACCTCACTTCACATTAACTGCCAAACATTTATCACTATGTAATCATGATAATGAGAAATACTGATTCTATATTTATATACCATTGTTTTTAGTTTGAATAAAATATATTGAACATATCTCTTTACTGTACAAAATACTCTTCATTTCTTTGATATATATTGTATTTTTGTGTTGTATATTTCATAAAATTTACATGAACTGGTTTTGTTTTCATATAAAATCTATAGTTGAAGCTGTACTTTGATAATTTCAATAAATAAGGAAAGGAATTAAAAAGATTTTGAATTTATTCAAAAAGTGTAGAAAAGTAGAAAACTTTATTAAATGTTGTGTAATAGAATTTTTTAAAATTATAACTATATTTATAGGGTAGATGAAGAGCAGTTAATTGATGAATGTTTGGATAAATATTTATTGCTTGATTCAGAAGATGATTTTAATGGTGAACTCGATTATTATCGTTCAATCGGTCACAAAGATGTTTCTGTGATAATGAAAGATGAAAATACTCCTGCTAATGAAACCAGGTATTTCAAATTTAATGGTTCATCTATATATATTATAGAATGTAAAATCTTTCAATTTTTAGTTATATAATATATATATATATATAAATTCACAGTTCAATTGATATCTTCCAGATCTCTTTTTAATTCTGTCAAAATGAAAGCAAAGATAGAGGATTCATTTTATGTTTCATTATTTGTTATAATTAAATCCTGCTACTAAATTATGTTTTTTATGTAATATGAGCTAGCGAAAGAAGTAAATTATGAAAAGGAATTTGGTTAATTAGACAAAGAAAACGTTTTCCAAATAACCGTGTAAAATATTAGTAATGAATTTTTAGTTGTTGCCTATCAAAAGGTAATTGGGAAAGAGAAAATAGCATGTTTATGTTTATTGTGTAAAATGTGGGGTTAATTCCAAATTAAGTTTTTTTTAGATATTGATTGTTAAATTTTTTGTATAATATGCAGTATTTTATGAAAATACAGGTTGAATAGGTTTGTTTTTCTGAAGATTAATATAGGATGGTAACCCATTCAGGACCTTGATCTTGCGATTCTCCCTTTCGCCGCCCATTGTGTTGTATTGTGACGAGTGTTTGGGTGCCACTGTGCCCATGATTACACTGGTGTGATTTCAAATTATAATGTGTTATTTGAAATTTTAATGGCCACTAGATGGCGGATGAAGTCCCCCCCCCCTTTTTTCCAAATATCATTCCTCGGAGTGTTGACCTTCATTTCCTGCTTTTGATTCTGAGTTTTTTTCCCACCTCTATTGGATCAGTAGAATTTTAAAAAATTTCAAATTGTATCACATTCTCAAAAGCTTTACGTATTATTTAGTAATTTATTATCTTAAATATTCATAAATTAAAAATAAAATCATTTGTATTGTTGTTATTTTCATAGCTATATTATTTTTTTTTATAAAATTCGCAATTATTTTTTTTAAATTATCTCAAAAATTTTATTACTGCATATTCAGATGCTATCAATGATAATAATCTGTGAGTTTCAGCTTATTTAATTGCAAGTATGATTTTATATGAATTTTTGTATGAAATTAGGCTTACTAAGGAAAATTGTCCATTCCCAAGCATGCATACACTTTCAGAGTGTGTAGGCCTGGGAAAGGGGTTCTTTCTTCTTTCACTGGTCTTGAACGGATTAAGCATTCCCCTCTTTCCTGCCTTTTCTCCCTTCATTTTGGGGTTTAACATTATCACTGAAAGAGTGACTGTTTGACATTTTTAAAATTTTAGGGACACAATTATGCATAAAATATAAAAGTTATAAAACTTGGTTGCAAGGTTATTTTCTATGAAATATGTCATATTGCCTTTTAGAAGGATTTCTAATATGCAGGTCATATTTGCTGAATTTTTCGAAACATTTTAGTTTGCTTTATTCTTTAGTGATGAATTTAAAAATTTGAGAGCAATGCTCGATTAAAGGAGGGAATATGAATGCTGTACTGAAGCTGGATTATATTTAAGTTGTTGATTAACTTTAAATAATAAATTTCAGTGATATTTTTCTAGTATAATGATAAGTTCTTTTTTTTTTTTCCCATTGTGTAGCTGGCTAGAATTTTATTAAGATTTTTAGCATAGATCTGAGGAAGATACAGATCAACTAATATTTAAGTAATCTTTTGGATATTTATAATAAATGCAAAAAAACAAAAGTAGTAAAAGTTACCTTGTAAATTCTATTGATGATTTTAATGCATATTTCTTTTACTACATAAAAGTAAATTGATTAGTTGTATTTAAAATTAAATTTTATGTTATATATGAAGAAAGCAATCATATTTCAAGGTTTCTTGTTCATAATTGTAATAAGCAGTGTTTCTGATGGATGTGTTGACTAAAATGGATAGACATAAATCTCATAAAATTAATAAATTGGGAAAGAAATAATGACTAATGCCATTGGTTTAAATTAGCTTCTGTAGAATATGAAAAGTATACTTTCATATGTTACTGATGATTAAAAGCATAGTAGTTGCATTATATATATATTTTTTAATATTTGGATTGAAATTAAACTGCTTATATATTCAGTTATAAAACAAATTTACTTCATCTTTCAAAATTTTGTTTCTTTGATGTTGATATTTTTTTGCTTTATAATTTTTATATACTTATGGAGGTAATTTGTTGCATTTTTCACTCCTTGACAGATACTTTGAGTTGAAGAAGAAAAAAAGCCTGAAAGAAAATTTTCAAGGGAAAAGAATAATTGAGTTTCCTACCTTACTGGTTGTTCCAAAGATGCATCTGTCTAGTTATTTGGATTGATGTGAGTTTTTACATATTACTCTTTACTATGATATTTTTAAAAATAAATTTTATAAACTAATGTTTCAAAAGACTGTAAAACATAGTTGAATACTTTCAATAATCTATATATGTGTACGATATGAGGATAATTCAATTATTGAAGACAGGTTACATCACTAAAGCAAGTTGGTATTACCATTGAATATAACCATCAGTTTAATAGCATCCAAACAAGTTTTTCACATTTGATTCTTAGGTTAGTTTTGATTTGGCATTCCATTTGCTTCTTGGTTTAGTTGTTTCAGTAAGTTGTGCAATATGATTATTGTTTTTGGATGGGAAAAGGTACGAGAAAATAAAAAGTCAGATGCTGCTTATGGAACCCTTTGCCATCTGTAATAGCAGTTAGATATTGATTCTACAAATTTAAGCATGGTTAAATATCCATTTTTGATGAAAAGTACTCACAATGCCTTTCAGGTGTAGTTCCTGAGGAAATCCTTGAAAATTCCATGACACGATTCTAGCTGATTGACAAGCAAAGTAGTAGAGCCTAGTGATATGTGTCAACAAGAGTGGAAATTAATATTTTATACAAGTTGGTGACGAAAAGATTATTGACCTGATGAGAGCCATGATTGCTCGTGGTAGACAAGTGAGAGGGGGGGGGGGGGATTTTCAACTTTGAAATAGTGTTTTTAGCACTATTAGAAATTAGTTTTTTGTGTTTCAAACAACAATCAAAACAATGAGTTGCTTCTGGTTAGTCTGCTCTAAAGAAAGCAAGGATGATTCCATCTACCTAAATCCATAAAGCTATGAGACAATTTTTTGGCATGCAATAAAGTTCTCCAGATTAAATGAAAACAAAGATTCTGGTGATGAAAGGGAAGGGGGCGGAGAACTAGGTTGAAGCATAACATCAAATTTCTGCAGAGTTGTTTAATTTACATTAGTTAAAAATAAATATAATCATTAATTCACACATAATTCATATTCGACACCTTATACATTCTCTCAAAAGAAGCACATTTTTCTCCCGAGACAATATTGCTGAAATAGTCTTGGTAAAAGATATACCTTAGTTTTCCTGCATTTCTGTGTCCTATTTCCATACTGTATGTAATTGTCATATTGTAACTTTGAAAAGCCAAACCCCATCTAACCAATCACCTGTGTTACACAGTTGAGCTGATTGTAGTCAGATACAACTTCCACTCATGCACCAAATATTAACATATCAAATCTTTTTAAAGCTGCCAATACAGCATCTGCTTCTTGCTTTATTGGTGACATCTGGGTTTGAATGGCAATAATTTCTCGATGTAAAATGATATGAGATGTTTTTTCCCTTCATCCTTCTGTGATAAGCAAGCAGCAACAGTATAATATGAATCTGTACAATTAAAATGGCTTTCTGAGATGGAGTATATATTAGCATGGTATATTCTTTTAAAGTTATTTGAGCTTTTGGATTATAATTTCTTCCTTTTTTTCACAGAGTTATATTTGAAACCCTCTTCTTGGCTAGATTTGTGAGAGGTAAAGCAGTTGATGCAAAGTAAGAAACATATCACAATAATAATTTGCCAACCCCAAAATGTCATGAAGTTCCTTTTTTGTAGAAGGCTGAACTAAATTTTGTATTGTTCGACTTTTTGTGCATCTGGTGCATGATGCCCGAATCCTACAATATGTCCAAGAAACTTGATTTTCTTTTATCCAAAGTTGCATTTATTCAATTTCTCAGTAATTTCAATGGAAAGTATATTCAGTGGGAAAATATATATCAAGATTTTCTCCCCAAGATTCTGAAAAAATTGACACTTTGTTGGTAACAGATCTGCAGTATTTTTGTGATCACACATTAATTGATGTATTGATCTTTGGAGAATGTACTCTCTGGATTTTTCATACTAAAGGATAAAACTTATCACTGTAATGTTCCAAATAAGTCACAATGATTGTTAAGTGTTCAGATTCTTTTTCATCGGTATTTGCTGATACTCTTTCCTTAGATCTAAAACAGTAATGAAAATTCAATTTCCCATCTTCATACAATAAATATGTTGCACATTTCATGGGGAAGGCATCAGAAATGGTAAAGCTGTTCAACATCCAAAAAAAGTCCCTAAAAGCTTCAGAGTTTTCTGTCAATATATTGCACAAAACTTTCTTCTGGTTGTCTTTTAATGAAACTTTTAGTTAAATATTTTGAGAATAAATAGTGTAATTCTTCTAAGTCAATATCTTAGCCAAATATCAGGCCTACAAGTTTAACTCTGGCTATGAATGGATAAATTTTGTAAATACTACTTCTAGTCTATGTACAAGATAATTTAGTGTTATTTCAGTAACTGTGATTGGACCAATCCAAATACTTAATAATGTATGAGCTCTTAAAAAGTTTACTTTCCTTATTATTTGCCTAATCATTAATTCCACATAACACTGCATTTTTTTAATAAAAGAATCAGGCCAAATTTCTTTGCTGCCTTTTCTCCAAGCATACTCTTTGCAATATCTTTTGTACGTGATCCAATTAGATTTTCTGCTGTTGTTTGTGCCTATGCAAATTTTGTAATTCTGTAACTGACAGGAAATGATGCCTCAAGGGCCATTTCACTATCTTTGTTTGAAGCTTATAGGAAGGAAGAGACAGTATACTTTCTATTATCTGCTACTTTTTTTTAAATAACAGGTTTACTCTTGTGTATGTTTCAAGGTATGTATGAAGAAGTGATAGTTTTAAATCCTGTTGCCAAGAACTTTGTTGTAGATCACACAAAGTGGCTTAAGTTTAGATTCTTCTCCAGTAATATAAAAAAATAATTTATAAATAGTTAGAATCATACTTTTGTTTTTTCCTTTTCTTATGTTTACTAATTTTTTCTTCATTTAGTCAAGTGTGATAGTAACTCACTACAGCTTTTAGTACCATCATCTTGTATTGTTTTGAAATCAAGAGCTGAAGTTGAATAATAGACTGCTTGTCCAGCATTTTGTTGAACTTGACTCTGTGCCCAGTTTTTAACTATCAATCCATAATCAAATTGCAGCATGATAATTATTTAAAAATTTTAACCTAAGAAACTTGACTAAACAAAGCTATTGTTGTATATTACTAATCATCTACTAAATCACAAGTTTTGAAACATCTGTATGCATGTTTGTTAACATGCTTATCCAGTTGAGAAAAATATCTACCTCAAATAAAAGATCATACTTTTTGCTCTGCTGTACAATCTAGAGTAGGTAATGTCTTGGTTATGGAAAATCATTGTATGAAATACCCCTTCTTGTCTCCTTTTTCATCAGTTTACGCCTCCTTTGTGCTTATGGTTTGATAATGTGTATCTCAGCATTTTTCGTATTAAAGAACACTTTTATTTATGAATATTTTTATTTTAACTTTTGAATTATTAACAGTGCAGTAAATATATGTAAATTTATATTATTTCTTTATGTTAGCAATTTAAAATATTCTCATTACTATAATATTTTCAGAAACCCCTTTTATACTCAACTTATTTGAATACTGGTGTGTTCTTCCCAATAAACTGAAAATATGGGCTCTAGCTATTCATATTATACAGAAAGATTGTCTATCATACAAATGCATGCTATATTCAATTCAAAATCCATATCCAATTTATAAACACAAATTTAATGAACTAAACTATGCAACAAAATTTACTAAAACACTTCTGAAATGCACTTCAAAACAAATGTGTGATACAGAAAATTTTACCTTCACTTATTTTATATTTCCTGTCTATTTCCAATTAACATTGTAATCATCCTATTTACATGGAAATGTCCTACATACTATGTCATTAATATTTTTTCTCCAGGTTAAATGATAGGGAAAATTCAGCCAATATAGACAAAAAAAAAAGCAAATAGAAGTACAACTCATCAAATTCCACACACACGAAAAAAAAAGACATTTTATTTACACAAATTAAAGCTAAGTGAAACCAACACATATAGTTGTCATATCTTCCTAACTCATAACTCTAAATCCACATTCTTGACTAACTTATGTACAAGAAGTCTGCAGTTTCTTTGACAAGGAAAGATAAACCTAGAAAGAGTCACCAACTTTCATGCTTAAGGCTGCTTTGAAACTTAAAATTGTAGAAGTGCAAGGGCATCATATTCATTGACTTATTGAAAAGGAAAAATAATCTCTAGACAATATTACTGTGAGTTATTTTGGATGTCTTTAACAAGAAATTGAAGGAGACATAGCTCCATTAGGTGTTTTTTTTTTTTTTTTTTTTTTTTACCACAATAATATGTCAACTTATTTATCTGCAATTGTTGCTGCCAAACTGCATAAATAGTGTTATAAATACTGCAGCTCCTTTGTGTTTGTTCAACCGGCTTCCTGCGATTTCTTCTTGTTCCCAAACATGAAGAAATCGCTTATAGAGAAAAACTTATTTCTCAAATGAGGTGGTTATTAAAATAGAGTGTATTTGGGAGTGCTCTATGATTCCTCTTTTTTGGAAGGGTTAAAATATATTTATCTGGGACTTTGGGTGATGTGCAATATCCCTAAAAGTGTAGAAATTTATTTTTGTAAAAATGGCACTGTTTATCTTTCTATTGTAAACGTGGGTACTTTTTAACTCTGTCTTATGTGTGTATATGAGAGCTGATTAAAAATTGAAGGAATATCTGTCATAATGAATTTGTTTTAAAATACTATTTATGATATGTTTTTGAAAGGACATATAGTATTTTTCATTCTGTTTTGCTCAGTCATTCGAATTCTTTTTCTTAACATATTTACCAAAATTTCTTTTATTTTTGAAATGATGTTAATGGATTGGAAAATATTAATATATTCCTTTTCATAATATGTTCATAAATTCATTTCATGACTGAAAAATCAGAAATCTGTAGAACTTGTGGAATACAAATCATTTATTTTTCTGTGATAGTGATCTGCAGTAGTGATTTTTTCAAAATTTCTTCTATGTATTGTTTTGGTCATAACCTTTTTCATGACTTGCTCTCTGTTAAGACTAAGTGTTCTAATGTATCTCCAAAGTAAATGTCAATACAGTGATTTTGTGTCCCTCTCCCTTTTGCATTCATACCTTTTGCATTATAAGCTTTGTCCGAAGTTAAAATGTTTCAAATCCAACAAATCTTGATTGATTTGGTGTCAGTGATTTACTTATCTTTTTTATGATTGAATATTACGTAAAATGAATCAAGAATTAACCATTTTCACAAATGCTTTGATTTCTCCCAACTCATTTTCAAATATAATACCAACATGGTAGTTAATGTATCAATTTGTTGTGATTTTTAACATGTTAAAAACCATATACTTGGGACAAAATAAATGTTATTCATTATTAGTTTCCTAACAACAAGTTAATCTGATATTACTTGCCTTATATTTTGTTGTAGAATTGTAGTTGTTTCGGGATTGGGACGATAGATATTATTTTTGTTACATCTTTCTTTTCAATAAATTTCCTGGTCCACTCCTATTGCTTGTAGAATTTTGCTTAGGAATTCTATTTAAAGCATTCTGTCAATAATTAAAGAATATGTAGGCTAGTGGTCATAGTAATGAATGTGTTGTGTTCATCAAATCATGGGTTTAAGTCTTGTTGCCATTACTGATCCATCGAGTAGCTGGGCTGATGCACATTAATTCTGTTGAGGCTCCCAGCATAATGTGGAAGTTTGAAGGGGAGGCTCTGGTGTCCCCCTTGTCTCTTGACTATTTCAAAATTATGAGGTCCATCATCTGTAACCCTCATATTGATTCTGAGTATAATGTCAATAAACAAGCAACTATAAAAATTAAATTTACTTTGAAAATGATATTAGTAACTTTTTTTAAAATGCATGCTTTCTCTGATAATTTGGATGACATTTATACCTCTGATTTTGCGGCCATGATAGCCTAGTGGTCATGGTTTCGGATTCGTAGCCAGCGGTTTTTGTTCAGTTGCGGGTTCGATCCTTGGCTGCCGAAGACCTGCTGTGTAGCCGGGGCTGATGTATGTTAAATCTATTTAGGCCCAAAGTCCTCCCATTGGCCTGGTGTGGATGTTAGGAGTAGGGGTGCCAGCTCAGGTGTCGTCCTCGTCACTTGATGGAGGTTCAAAATTACGAGGACCGTTGCCAATATAGCCCTTGTGTTGCTTCTAGTGTGACGTTAATAATAAATTAAACTAAACCTCTGATTTTGCTACTAAAGCAGCATTTCCTTCAGAAGAAAATTGCTTACTTGTAGAGTGTTATTCATTTTGTACTCCACTCCACTGATTCAAAATGTATGATATTCACTTGGTTAAAAAATGTATGATGGCTTAAAATTTTGAGTCCAAGGTTTTTTTCATTTAATTATATATTCTTTAAGCATATTGTTTTTCATAGTCTTAATATAATAGTAATTTTAAAATTTGGATGAATTAAAGTACATAAAATTATAAGTGATGTATTAGTGAATAATGTGTAAAAAGCATTTATCTTTTAAGCCTATCTATATTTTCAATTTTTAATGTCTGAAACATTATTTCACATTTTTTTTAGATTGTTTTCTTCAGGAGAGTCATGCTTCAAATCATACATCATTTTTATTGCCATTAAAATGTTAATATGATGTACAATATGTAATTATGGTTTTTTTTTTTTTTTTTTTACTGAGAAATATTTTTCATAAGGTTTTGAAGATCATGTAGACAAATAATCTTCAAAACCTTGTTAAAAATTCAAATGAAAATTCTAGTAAAATCTAGTTTTTTATTTTTTTATTTTTATTTTTTTTATTTTTTCATTCTATAAAAATTTAGATATTTTGGAATGTCATTTTAAATTAAAGCTTATAATTATACATATATGATGAATAATTGCTTTGTATTATATGGATGATTTTCTCCTTAATGTTTTTGTCTAATTTGCATATATTTTGAAGGAACATGTTCCACATAAGAAGTAGATTGCATCAAATTTTATTTTGAAATATATTGACTGTTCTGTGTATAATTGTGCAACAATGAAATTACCATGCTATCAACTTTTTTCTGTGAATTATTATAAATTTTGTGAATACATTGTATTTTTCATCTTTTCACAATGTAAAAAAGTTGATTATTTCATGTAATGTTATTTTATTTGTTGTAAAATCAATCATAGTTATATTAAACATTTTTAATGCTTTATTTGTGTGTTTTGTAAAAAAAAGGAAATTAAAATGTTTTGAAATTCCTGGAGTTTGTGTTTTGTAATTCAGAGGAAAAATAAGGTTTGCTTTAGAGTTTTACTGTTTCAATTTATTTTTCTATTCCTAAATTTATCATCGTATTAGGGAAATGATAGATATGTGACACATAAATCGATTCAATAAATTTCCTTGCAATTTTTTTGTCTCAAAACTTTGTTACCATTCATGTTATTTGTTTTGCATGTCATCATGCCTTTCTTCCAAATAATTGCTGTAGTTGAAAACGCTTGATTTTGACTAGTAAATGCGCTTGGGAGCTTACCTTCTTTAAATAAGTATGGAAATCGAGTTCAGGACACTTTAGTGATCTTTTTCTTTTCCATGGGATTTATTTTCTTTGTTAAACATGGGGTACCATAGAGATCCATCTTTTTTTTTCAACCATTCATGTTGTCAACTAATTTATATCTTTTTTTCTATTTTTTCAAACATTTAGATCACATTTACATCTTATTTTGCGCTTTTTAGGTATATCTGGCTCTAGTGCCTTTAAACTTCATCTCTCATTTTCTTTGACTGGTAGGTTTTTTTTAAATTTTGATTGATGTTTGCTTTTAATGTTTTAGAACATTTTGAATATTAATTTATATCTTTGGAATCTTTATTGATTGCCATTTTTTATCAATGGAATTATGTAAGAGAAATATCAATTATGGTTTGAAAATATATAATTTTAAGCATTATGGCTATTTTCCAATAGAAAACTGATGCTATAACAGAACTTGGATCAGGTATCTTTATTTCATTCTTTTTTGCATTTATAAGTATAAAAAAAATAATAAATTTTTAAGTTTAATAAGTGTAATTTGCATTAACCTTTAATGAATGAATGTGAAGTCTGCATTTCAGGTAGTAGGACAAACATTAGATATATTTGATGCTCTGCACTACTCATGATTTTAAATTAGATCCTCATAAATTATGCTTGAAAGAAAATTTATAAGAACTCATTCACCATTGAATGCACATTTAGAAGTTTGTTTTAACCAATAAGTTTATTGTTGCTATTGGTTCATAGTGCAGCACTGTTTAGGAAGAAGAAAAAAAAAAGAGAGAGAGGGGGAGATTTTTTTCCCCATTAGCTTTTGGAACTCAGTTGTGTAATTTATGCAGTGTTTTGCCCTTTTACCTAGAAGTAGTACAATATCAATAACATATGAGATAAAGTTTATAATTACATGGTTTTAAATAGTGTTGTGCAATGTCATTGAATAAGTTTATTGTTGTTTTGTTTCAGCTATCTATAAATTGGTGACAATTGTAACGTTCTCTACAATGGTCGACAAAAGATGAACAAAAATTTTCTAGCATGGTCATAAAAAAAGAAGAAATAGTGTATTTCTATAGGGAAGGGTCTCTGCATATTGCACCTCTTTGAAAAGAATCATACTCATTTAATATAATGATACATTGACATTGGAATGAATAAAAGAAGCATTTGTAAAAATTTAGTGAAAATGTGTAATGTCTGTATGGCACAAAGCTGAACAAAATTACTACTTCTCCAGTTTACAGAGTAGTTCAGAGATAAATTGATTCAATTACTTAAGACAATAAGATTGTATTTTTTCATTTTGTTAGAAACTAGCTATACTCGGCCATACTTTGCTGTGGTTCAATCTAGTTAAATGGAAAAGAGTAAGTACATATTTCTAATATGTTTAATTTCACAATATTTTTTTGTTCCATTGTCTGTGTACATGTAGAGATTGTCTGGTTTGCTGACTCTAGAACATGCAACATATAATTGTTCATGTGACATTTTGAATGTGTCATTAATGCATGCAGTGTCGGACATTCTATGATAAATTGAGAGCTTGACATGCATTGCAGAAAGTGGTATGTGTAATGCTGTTGACAATTCTCAATTGCTGGAAAGACGGACCAGGTACATTTACCATTAGCATGTGAAGAAGAAGCATTTGTTGTGATTGGGATGCATGGTCTGCCTATCATAGTTTCTCTGAATATATCAGTTTGTCTGTCAACTCATTTGTGCCATTCAAATGATTTTCTACTTGGGTTCCATGTGTAATACGAAACATTTTTGAATACTACAGTGTTTTTCCAAACACATCATTTTGACATAACTTGAAGAAGGCAGTTAACATTTTAGCCTGTTTATTTTCCGGGATATTTGTTGAACATTTGCAGATGGAAAATATATGCATTGTCCATTTTGTAGATGTACTGCTAATTGATCAACAACAAGACTTGGTCTGATCCTCTCCTGTTCATTATGTGAAATTGTAAACCATACTCAAATTAAAAACCATTAAAAGGAAATCAAAGCCATATGATTTCATCTCCTTCCACAAATCAATTTTTGGAAGTAAGTAAAAAATTCCAGCAATAGACAAAACATTTAATCTCCACTTAATTGTTTCCTAACTTCTGAAACTTTAATTCTTGTAAAAATCTTTTAACTTCTTTCATTCTCAAGTAAATCCTAAACTTTAAATCATTGTTCGTCCTAATTTTTAATGTACTTCGATTTAAATTCTTGACCGACTGAATTTTCTACTCGTGGGCAAATGTAGGTCTAATGTCCAGTTTACCAATAAATTTTTTCAATCACCAATGAATTGTTTCCAGCCAAATCACGGATAAAAGTCTGAAAGGGTTAAGAACCCTGAGAAAATATTTTCTTTTTTTAACAAATAACTCTGGAGGCAATTTCATGATATAACTTGAATTCAAATGAAAATCAGTTGACGCAGCTCATTTCTACCACCATTGAACTGAAACTAAAAAATACTATCGAAATATTTCAATTCAAGCGTAGATCAACTGATTCGGCTCAATTCCAATGCAGTGAAAAATGACATACTCGAACAAATCACCCTGAAGACAATTTCACAAAATAATTTGAATTCCAATGACAGTCACTGACTTGGCTTGATTCTATCATCCATTACACTGAAAAATAAGAAAAACAATAAAAAAGAAATAAATTATGCTCACATTTAATTCCAAGGTAAACGAAACAGCTCAATTCCAATGCAATGTCACATGAAATAATTAAATGAAAGTTAATTGAAATCTATGAAGATTATAAATTCAACAATACAATTAGAAGTATTGATATCAAATGGAAAATTTGGAAATCGTAAATTAGAAACATTAAAATGGAATCATAAAATATTTAGAATATTATGTGTTGCTCTTATATCCAACAGATGCTGCTGTGTTTTTCTAAAAGCTTCTTTTTATTTGTCACAGGTGTGATATTTTGGAATAACAAGTATATAAAATCACGCACATATTCGATTTCAACAATTATGTTAAAATGTCAAAGCAGTTGGTGAAGAACTTTCAGAGATTAAAGATTTTGAGTTAACGAACAGTTATATTTTTATTTATATAGGTTGCCATAAATTATTTTTATCTCCAAAAATTTAAGTATATTTTCATAATCAAGAAAATCTCTATTTTTCATTCAGTTTTTATTTTATTGTTTATCATCAGTAAGATAAAATATTTGTATAAAGCCTGTCATCAACTTTTGTGGTCATTTAAAGGTTGGCTGTTGGGAAGCGTGATTAGGTGAAAATTCTGTATGTTAAGGATTAAATGTATTTTTTTAATAAATCGGATCTTAAAGCAACTTGTGTTGCTTAAAACGCTGAATCAACTATGAAAATGTAAGAGACCTGAAGAAAATTATATCAATTGAAAACTTTTTGATAACTTCATTTGTAAATATTGCAAGATAATATTAATTTTGCAGTAATAAACAACAAGAATTGTTGAAAATTAGCATAATTGATATGTACATTACTCCATATTGAATGATATACATACTTCAATATCAAAGACATAATACATTTCTGAAATGAAGTAGAGTTTGATTCGTTAATGACTATTCCAGTTTGAATCTGACTGATAATTAATGTATCACTTAACAGACCATACAGCTGATCAAAACTAGCTAGAATTTCTAGTGTATTTGACAAAACTATTGATTTTCCAATAGATGTACTTAGAATTTCGTGCTGAAGGTCTCGCCTAACTCAGTTGTGCATTTTGTTTTAATCTGAGATCCTTTGTGAAACATGCAATGATTTTTAAACATGATTCATATTTATGTTTTAACATTTATTTAAAATTAGTTAAGTGCAGCTTTAAAAAAAAATTATCACATTTTTCTTTCATATTGTTAAGGAAAAGATATATGTGTATATAACCTACAAATAATTAATAGAAATAGAACCAATTGAAGTGACAGACTATTGTTTTTATTGAAAATTATGTTTACTAAAACTAGATTAAACTTGAAAATCTGATTCTGTAACACACAAATAAAAAAATAAATTGATGTTGAAATATTGGCTAAATACAATATATGCAATAATATATCCTTTTAGGTTATAAATATTTAATGAAGAATGTGTATCATAATTTCTGGAATGAGATTGAATTGTCATTAAAAGTACATTAAAACTGTTTTATAAACATTTTTTTAATAAAAATTGCAATTATCCATATTTGTTTTTCTTAAAAATATAGCTTGGAATTTTTATTGGTTTTATTAATATTTTACCTCTGCTTTATAATTTTTTCTTGGATCTGTTTGATTTTTTCAATGACTATCTTTACAATTCAACCAATAACTCTTATATATTTGTGATAAACAGAATTTGCTGTAATGGCCGAGCAACCACTTATGTTCACGTGTGCGATTAATAGTGGAATATTTCTTTCCACTCGAAGACAAGTGAGAAAGCTAATATATTTTATTTATCCAATTGTGTCTCATAGATATGCATATCCATTGGCCGCTTAAATGTTTTGGATGGTCAAATATTTAACTGACAACATGATGTATTTATTATTTGATTGAAAATCAAGTTTACCAAAATAACAATGTACATTAGTCATCGTTTGAAATGATATGTTCATCTGTGTTATTTTTAAATATGTCAGAAATTAACGACTCGTAATCATAAATATGTTAAATTTTCAGTAAAATATTTTGTATATTGCTTACTTATCACTGGTTGGGATTTCAGGATTTTTTATTTTCAATAAGAAGTAGTCTTGATCAATAAAAATTACATTATAATTTGTTAATTTTTTTTCCCCTCAAAGCAATTAAACTAAAAGAACAAGTACTGATTTGTATGGATTTTTGTGTTGTAAAATAATATATAAAATTTCTACATTTTTATGAAATCATTTCATATGTAAATTCACATAGCTTGATTTTTACTTTCATTAAATAATTTTTGGATTTTGAGTTGTTTTTATAAAATGAATGAATTAAAAAAGTTTTTTCAATATTGATTTTTTACTGAACATACAAATTACATAGCAAGCTTAACATTCTATGAATACTTTTGACTGTAAATAAATGAAAATTTTCCAATATATTAGTAGTAATATACATGCTGTGTACAATTTTCTTGAACTACATTGTTTGAATTAAGTTCGATTTTTATTGACATTTTGCTTCTGTAATGTAATTCTTGTGATTGTTATTTAGCTTCGCACTGAAAAGCAACACAAAGGCTATTGATGACGGACCACGCAATTTTGAACTTCGGTCAAATGATGAGTACTACACCTGAGCTGACACCTTCCTCTCTACATCACGCCAATGGGAGGACTTGGAACCTCGACAGATTTAACGTACATTAGCTCCGATACATGACAAGGCTCGAACCCACGACTCGACGAAAACAAGTCGAGTTCGTGACCATGACCACTAAGCATCCGCTGCCACACGTATACTCGTACTTGGATTGTTTACAAGGGTCTTTATTAGAGACAAGAGTTTGAACTCATGGCATCCATTGCTCCTCATTTTATTGCACACATCGACACTCACATCTGTAGTCGTGCCGGAATCGTTGTATTTGAAATCTTTCTGACTGTAGTAGAATCGTTTTTAGCGATGAGTCTTGTTTTGAATTGAAATTCGAGAATCAGTGATTTCTCAGAGAGTCGTAGAATATTAACAAGGCTATCGTTCGCTACGCAACTGCGTATTGAAGCCTGAGGCCGTGTAGCCGAGGCTGATGCACGTTAAATCTGTCGGGGCCCAAAGTCCTCCCGTGGCGTGGTGTGGAAGTTAGGAGGATACCAGCTCAGGTGTCGTTCTCGTCACTTGACCGAGGATCAAAATTACGAGGCCGGTACCAATAGCCTTCGTGTTGCATCTTGTGCGACGTTAATAAAACTAAAACTGAAGTTTGAGGTGTCATTTCATTTCATAGCCAGAGCACTTCGGTTGTCATCCTTGACATACCTCCAGCATGGCCTTCAAGGTCTCATCTTCTTTCGGTACGTCCTGACATCATCTCGAGGCACACTAGTAATTATTTTCTTTTTCATGGGGTTTATTATCTTCGGTAAATACGGGTGACGCGTCCCCTCAATACCTTAAATCTCTTTTTTAATTTTTTTCAAATGTTTAAATCACAATTACACCTTGTTTTTCGCATCGGAGCCATATCTGGCTCCATTAACCTCCACCATCACATCGCTTATTTCTCGCACGGTGGTATAGTGACGGTATTCTAGTTGTGTTGCCTTTCGTTCATGGTATTCTTTTATACAATATCAAAAATATTTAAAGTTTTCTTTGGGGAAAATTGCGAGTGTGAGGGTATATTATTAATCGGAAACTCATGAAATATACAACATATATCAGTAAAAATCGATACAAACGGACCACCTGTTTCCAGCTTCATTTTGTCGCTAATAGGTCATGAAATTGTGTTTAAAGCGAGATCGAGAAATTGTGTTTACCTCAGCTGTCTGTAGTAATCGTTTCTACTAGTCATCATGCTTGCCACTTTCCTGGCTAGTTAAATTGTCAGATCTCCCTCCAATTGTTCTCATTTAGGGTTTGGTGAGCGGTTACATCCGATCCTCTCATGAACTCGTCGTTAATTTGGAAGAAATTCTATAGGCAACATCCGTCAACTACGGTAGCCTAGTGGTCATGGTTTCGGATTCGTGGCTGGTGGTTTTCGTTCAGTCGCGGGTTATATCCTTGGCTGCTAAAGACCGGGTTGTTGCACGTTAAATCTGTAGGGGCCCAAAGTCCTCCCATTGGCGTGGTGTGGAAGTTAGAAGAGGGGGGTTACCAACTCAGGTGTCATCCTCGTCACTTGACCGAGATTCAAAATTACGAGGTCCGTCGCCAATAGCCCTCGTGTTGCTCCTAGTGTGACGTTAATTGAAACTAAACTGAACTAAGCATTGTCAACTAAATCGAAAACTCTTTCTGTGATGTTATTTTTTTTCTTTTTAATGAAATCTGAATATTATTTTATTTTTCTCAAAAAGATTTTTAAATGCACCTAACACCGTTGAACATAACATTATAGTATTTAAAAAGCGCCCTACGGCTCTTTATATAAAGAACAGTGAAAACATAAAAATTATAGATCATGTTTTAGCCTAAAGGCCGACTTCGCTCGTAATGTTAAAGAATAGAACCCGAAATTGGGACACTTTCCAATAAAAAAGCGCTTGAATATTAGTTTTATACTCTGACTTTGCTATCTTTTTGAGAATAAGAGTTTTTTTTTCTTATAATACTACTAATTTCTGTTTCAATCAGTCCCTTTTTTTTCTGATGTAAAAACTAACCTGTTTCGACTCTTGCTATGTAAAGCTAGATGACCTTTAAACTATATGTATTCACGTACAAAAATAGAGTATTTTTGAAATATTCCTAAATTTTAAGAATACTGAATTATAAACGAATGTATATATTACAACATCAAAAACTTGTATTCAAATTGGAACAATTTTATACCAGGAAATGTGTTTGGAGTTTCGATGAGGTTCTTTGATAGGCGGAAACGGCCTTAATAAACGTTGAAAAACATCGTCAAAAATTAACGATAACTGGAGTTATGTGAAAACTCTAAATCGTGATTGTTGGTTGCGTGATTGCGATTATATTTATTAATGTCTCACTGTGAAGCAACACGAGGGCTAATGGCGATGAATCTCAGTCAAGTGATGAGGACTTGATATCTGAGCTTACACCTCCCTTTCCAAACTTCCACGTCACGCCAAAAGGAAAACTTTGTGAACCTCGACAAATTTAACGTGCATCAACCCCGGATATACGGCGGACTTCAGTGGCATCAGGGCTCAAAAACAACACCGCCCCAAGCTAGCGACCAAGACCACTTCGCTACTGCGGCCACTGATTGTTGGTTGTACTGGATAAAAATATTGAACTGTATCTTATCTTCTAAAATAGCAATTTTTTAATGACTAAATTGATTTATAAGAAACACTTTTCTATTTTACCGACTATTTTACTAGGAATTTGAACTATACTGAATCGATTTCTAATTCTTTTTTCGTCGTTTAGAAATCCTACCCAAAACATATTCAATGATTGAAACTAATAAACGAGGGCTATTCAGAAAGTAAGAAACGTTTTAGAATTAAAAAGAAACTAAGTACAAGAAAAAAAATTTATTATATACATCAGAAAGAGTGACTAAAATTCTACTTTTCTACATAGTCACCAAACAAATTGAGGCTCTTATCATAGCGGTGGACAAGCTTTGAAATTCCTTCGTCATAGAATTCTGCCGCCAATTTCAAACAACTAAGTCCGTGAAACTTGTGGAAAACTAAGGGAAAGCTCCATTATTGTGAAACGGCGGTTTTCACGAATCTTTTCGTCAACTTTAGCGACCAGTTCGTCAGTCACAATACTAGGGCGTCCACTCTTCTCTTCATCTTGAATGTTAGTTCGGCCATTTTTAAACTGAATGCACCATTTCCGGATTGAACTTTCATTTATTACGTTATTTCTGTACACTTCACACACTTGCCGATAAATTTCCATAGGTTTTAGGTTTTTTGCCAACAAAAAACGTATCACAGACCGCACCTCATAACTGGCTGAATTTTCAATTGCTGCGCACATTTTAAATTTGAATATCGAAAAATCGGGCAGCATAAAAATGTTCCCATTGTGATGGCTGGACGCCGACTGAGATGCCGAGCACGCAGACACCAAAATATACGTGATCGGCGCTCACCTAGCGAGGTCAGATGAAAACGTTCCTTACTTTCTGAATAGCCCTCGTATACTGTTTGAATTGAAAAAAATAACATGATTTTTATGTCACCGTTTAGAATCGAAAAAATCATTTACAGCCTTTTTATTGTTTTACGCAGCCTTATAATAGCTTTTTTTTTTTAAAAAAAAAAAAAAAATGAATATGACTTAAAATCCGTGCAATAAGTCTCTGCTCCACTGTGTATTTGGATTTTTCTTTCATTCCGTAAATACGCTCACTTTCAGGTTGTCACCGGTGTGGTGATCGAGTGGGAAAGAATAGTCCCACTGTGACTTATGTATTTCGATAGAGGCGAGTAAAATGGGAAAACATGGGTGACGCGCCCACAGGATACCTTAGCGATATTTCTCTATTTTTTACCCTCCTTCTTGCCAAACTTTTTATCCTTTCTTTCTTCATTTTTTTTCAAACGACTGGACCACTATTACATCTTGTTTGGCACACTTGCGCCATTAAACTTCACTTTCACTGACTTACTCCCAGATTGTTCTTTTGTTTACACCCATATTTACTTAGGTATTATTCTCGTGATTATTTATGTAATGCATTTCTTATATCCTCGGATGGGTACGTTTTCGTGATTTATGGTAAACAATTTCAAAAAACGAGTTTGATATCGATTATACATTTCCTCCTTATTTTAAAAAGTTTGTGTCTTATATTACTGAGATTTTATAATTTATCTGTTTATGATTTAATGTTGTAGAAGCTTGCAATGTAATTATTTTATGCGGAATGTTTCATTTTTCTTGATTTCAGAGTAATGAAATACGTTTTTAATCATATAACTATATTCCGAGATTCATACGCAGTAAGTTCATCTAGTTCTAATAACTCTATTTTTTTTTTCAAGAAAATTATGTTCACCATTCGTTATTCCCATAAAAACATTTAAAGGGGCAATCGTGTTTGTTTTCCTGTAAGAAGTTACACGTGTTATTAAATCGTTAGAAGAACAATTATTGCATAGGACGTCATCCTGTTTGTTTTCCACGAGGAAAATTGTGAAAGTAATCCAGAATATTTTTTCTCTCTAATACATCATACGTAACGAGTATTATTAACTTTTGTTTTTGTATATTGGATTAATTTTTTCCCTGTAAATTCCTCGAAAATAATCATTAAATTCTGAACATTTATTGTTAATAAACCAAATGCTAAATGATCATAATTCGTCACTAATGCGGCGTATAAAATTAAGAAATATAAAATTTAAAAAGATGCACATTTTAATTAAATTTGTATCGTATGTAATTTTTTGACAGATTGTTTATTTACGTCGCGCTAAGAACTAACACTAGGGCTATTTGTAACGGACTTCGTAATTTTGAACCTCGATCAAGTGACGATTACGATACTTGAATGGTGAAACCTACCTCACCAAATTCCACAACATTCGAGGGAGGGGAGACTTAGATAGATTTGTTAGGCCTTGATAGATTTATTGTTAATCAGCCCTGCTACACGACCTGTTTTTAGTGGCATCAGGATTCGGACCCATGACTCGACAAAAAAAAAAAAAAAAAAAACCGACCGCGAGTATTTGACCGCATAGCCACAGCTGCATGTATTTTATATGTATTCGATTTGGTTACATATTAAAGTAAAGTATTGATGTGCACCTCGAAACCATTTTTTTTTTTTCGAAATTCACCTTATCTTTTCAAATTTAATGTTAAAATGACCTAAAAGACGGATGTTGTCTTCATTACGTATGGTTACTTCACAAGACGTCGCTGTCTTCGTTGGATCTGGCTATCTATATTCACATGGATTGTTGAAGATCGTTTTATTACTCATTTATTTATAGTAAAATGTAGATTTTTGAAGATTGAATAAATTTATGAAAAACATACATTATCTGAATACAGTTTCTTGTTGTAGAATTACGGACCTGTTTCGAATTATTCTGTTCATAATTATACAAGTACATGTATACTTTATAACAACAACAAAAAAAAAAAAAAAAGAGAAAACGGCGCACCAAGAAGGAGTAGCACGATTGGAATAAAATTGCGTATGTAAAGACATTGAAACGAAATATGCAAATGATTAAACTTTGGTTCCGATGAATGAATAGAGGGAGCTACAGTGCTTCGGAACTCCGCACTCAGCAGGTGTATATAAGAAGCAATTCTCAATCGGATGGTCAAATTTTCTGTTGCATTGCGATTTTGGATACCTTTCAACGATTGAAAAAATACCTCGCAGGATTCGAGCTCATTACGAGCAACTATCAGAGTTTTGAAAGAGGTCATATCATTGGATTGAAAGAGGCAGGTTGGACAAATTGCAGAATCGCTCGTCATATGGGTCGAAGCGATGCGCGGTTAGAAGACGATGGCAAGAAAGGGTGGACAGTGGCAGATTTCAGTGTCATGATGGTAGCGATCGACCTAGGGCCACATCATATCGGGAGGACAGAGTGATTGTCAGATCAGCTGTCACAGCGCCTGATTCATTGTTATCAACCATCAGACGTGCGACCCGCACACGAGTTTCCACCATGACTATTCACAGACGACTGATAGAGCGAAATCTACGCTCGCACCGACTGCTACGCCACCTCCACTCACGCCTGCACACTATCGAGCCAGAAAACAGTGGTGCTTGGCTCGATCAGGTTGGAATGTTGCTGACTGGGACGTATAGTGTTTAGCGACGAATCCCGCTTCTAACTGTGCCCTGACGATCATCGAAGATGTGTCTGGAGACGCCCAGGGCAGAATGCCGATCCTGATTTCACTATTGCACGCCACACAGGCCCTCAACTAGGAGTTAAGGTCTGGGGTGTCATTTCCCTTGATAGCCAGACCCCTTTGTTCGTCGTTAAAGGCCCTTGTTACAACACAGCGGTACGTTGACGACATTCTGAGACCTGTTTTGCTACCGTTCCTTTCGCAGTACCCTAGCCTTATTTTTCAGCACGATAATGCCAGTCCACATACGGCACGTGTTGCTATGAACTGTCTTACAGCTTGTCAAATACTTCCTTCGCCAGTCAGATTTCTCTCCCATCGAGCAGGCCTGGGATATGATGGGAAGGCGACTGCATCTACCAGGGAATGTTGATGACCTGGCCCAACGATTGGAGCAAATTTGGCAAGAAATACTTCATGAGACCTTCAGGGAGCTTTATCACTCTATGTCACGTCGTGTGGCAGCTTGCATCTAGACTAGAGATGGACCAACACCTTATTCAGCGCGTTATTTTGTAACTATGTAACTCTGAAATAAATTATTCAATTTTGCTGAAATTTTAATCTTTTTTCTATTCTGTACATAATTTTCCTATCCGCCAATTTTAGTCTCAATCGGACAACTTCTTGGTGCGTCATGGCATCATGAGGAAACTTTTTAATTGAGGAGTAATGAAATTATTTTTACATGAGAGGGAGATACATCAGGATTAGCAGTGGACGAAACATATATCCATTATAGCTGTTAATTACCTGAGAAGTGCCAAAGAATGTTCCCTGTTTGCGTTCCTCCAGGGTAGTTAAATTGAGGATCATACACATCACTTGGTGATAGATGTCGGGATCTTTAGATATTTTACATGGAGTCTGAGGGTTTGGTCGCAGAATATCTCTATTAGTACAATGCGTGGGAAATGCTGATCTGAGCATTATTATTGGAAATTGCAAGGTCACATAAATTAATAGATTAAGAAGAATGGAATCACGGAATGACAATGAATGTATACCATGGCTGTTAAAACATTGGATAAATTAAGAAATTAATTAGATTTAAGAGATATCACTACAAATGCTCCCCCTCCTCCGCAAGATGCTGGTGCGCGTTGACTCCTTACACACTACACTTATGGGGGAAGGTCTAAATAAGAAATTAAAATTTAAATATATGTAAAAAAAAACTAGAGTTATATCTCAAGCCCCCTTTAATTCATATAAGCAAGTAAGCAATTTCTAATAAAAAGATCAAAAATGTTAAATGATAATGTTATTAAAATTTTTGTGCTGTGTGTGGTTAAAATCATAAGAATTGTTGTTGTTATATGACATTGTGCTTAAAAATCTAACTATTTGATTTTTTTTTATCTTGACATGAATTTTAGAATCTAAAAAAATGTGTGTGTGTTGCATTTTGCTAAATTAAGAGTTTACATTGTACAACAGAGCAATCAATATTTACATATACGAAAATTTTCTTTGCAGACAGAATATTATATTAATTATTTAAATGTATGTAATTGTAAAAGATAATAATCAAAATGGTCTACATGTGTTTTAATTTTGCATCACAAATGCAGTGTTTGATAGCAAACATAACAGAATACTGTAAACACACTTGAAAATAATCATCAATGTAATTCAAAATTATTTTAAAAACATGTTTGCATTCTTATCTTTTTATGATTTAGCCTATGACAATTTCTCAATCATAATGTTATTCCATTTGTAACTGAAGAAGAGAGATCTGTTGCAACAAAATATTGCCATACTTGTCCACAAGTCAAATCTGATTAAGTTTTCTTTACATTATAATTTATGTTATTTGTCATTTATATTCACTTACTTTTCTTTAAGAAAAAGTAAGAGACGTCTTCCAGAGAAATCAATCAGATATTCATACATTGTAAACAAAACATGCCTCAAAATTTAAATTACCAATGACAATCACACTTTAAAAAAAAATATTTTTTCATTTTAAAACAAAACACACACACACACATTGTTAAATATTCATTTCGAAACAGCATAATATTTATCATTTCTCTTTTAATTACTTTAATAAAAGAACAACTTGTTTAATTTAACTGAAAATTATATAAAGTCATAAATATTTCTAATAATCTCTCATACCCATTTTAAAATCTTTACCTCACATATCAAAATAAAATACTGTAGTAATCATGCTATAAATATTACATAACCATTAAAAACAAATCATTTTCAATTATATGTCACCGAATATCGATTTTTTGAGCATTTCTGGACTGTTTAAAACCCGCATGCATTCCATATTGAATGATTTCAAAATTTTATAATTATAAATAACACATTTACTTTTGAAACCTTATGATCATTGAGTTAAATTATAAGATAACTGTGTTAACTTTTTCATTTTGGGGATCTACTGGTTCACCAAAGATTACATTTGTGTTTTTATTGTCGATTCTTTCCTCTCGACTTTAATAGCAGGAATTAGCATTTAAGTCTGACACCAAAAAAAAAAAAACCCTCAACTATGTATAGTGACTCTTAATCTAATTATAAAAATATTTTAAATGGTTATTTTTTTTATAAAGATTCGAAAAATATATAATGTGTCAAAATCAAATTCAGATGTCAAATCAAAACACTCATTAATAAGACAATGAACTACCGTAAAACTTTTATATGAATTATTATAAAAAAAATATGAATAACACCGTCAAGTTCAACAATTTTTTTTCCCCAAAAATTTTAAAACTCTCAATAGTTACTAAAAATTTTAATAATAAACATCAAAACGTTATAGACTATTATCACATAAAATATTTAAAAAACACTCTTAACATCTTAATAAATTGAATAATCTAATTAATAATAATTGAATCAGAGTTCATCGGGAGAGTTCTCTTACAATTCTAAAAATGAGTACTCGCTCACTCTACTCGTTGTAACTTTCTCTTTAACCGTTAGAGTTTTTGCCACTAAACCCCGTACACTTTAGTGACATTATAACACACGCACAAACAATATGGTTCAGGTCGTTAGGGGAAATTAGCAGAGGTCCCTTGATTATAAATAACGAGAAGATCCAAGTTGCATTTCAACACATGGGTTCTGTGGGTTTCTTGTTGAGCCATATGATAAAGGAATTGTGGTCCAATCATTTTCCCTGGAGTGTTAAAGGAAAAATCACGAAAGTTGACAAATCATCAAATTTGGCATGTGGAAATACTAGTGGTAACCAGTGGAGGGACGGCGGTTTGGGGAAATGTTGAACGAGATCTCGAAAGCTTCTTTTAGTCGTGGCAAAGATGACTGCTGCAATTTTGCATGATCATCGCATTCTTTACCCCGTGTCTAGTGATACGCACCCATGCTCTTCAGTAAGCTTGCTGGTTAGGTATACATTGTGTATCGCCTACTCAAGCAAGACGACCACAGCCTATTTTAAAATTAGTTCAATTTTGTAATTGTTAAGAAGTAAAATTGTGACGATAATTGAATGAATGTATTGAGACATTCCTAAATAATGGGATATGATGCGAACAACTCCTGGTAGAATGTTCTTTGGTACTTTTATGTACAATAAAAAAAATTGTTTCAATAATAAATTTTGATTTAGTTGACCCAGCTCCGCGGGCCAAAGGCTGACTCCCGTGGGCCACAGGCGTGCTCTGGCGCATATTACGTTACACGACGTTACGTATATACTTCTGACATAGATTCACGATTTCATACCTCCCCCGCTCTATCCCTATGTTTTTATTTATTACAAATAAATTTATATATATATATATATATATATATATATATATTTCTTTAATATTAAAATCTTTCTAAATTAATGGCGTTGAAGCGATTTGTTGTATACCTTGCATTTAAACTCTCGAACAAAACGTCTCTACATTAAAAGACCATCTGAGAAATCTAAAAGTTTTTTAAAATGGCGATTTATTTCAAGTATGTAACTTAACTTGTTTTCGGCGAATTTTTTAAAATAGCGCTATAAAAAGCACCACAGTTTGATTTCTTAAAATTTTTTTTAGATCGTTCCATTTAGAAATTTATCGATTCAAGTAACATAGTATTTGTATGGTGTATGAAAATAACGTTTGGTCCATTTTGGTTTTGGTACATTTTTTTAGTGTGTTCACGTTGTTTTTAGGATTAATATTAAAAATTTTGCGTATTAAAAGAATTTCTGTGTATTTATTTACTATAATTTTACTTATGAACATTTTATTTTTGTAATGCAAGAAGATGTATTTGAATTTTGCTTTTTAATTTCACGTCTAATTCTATACGTGAGCTGTAGAAGACGAATCTTGCTATTCTGAACCGTGGTAAATCTTCTGAGTTGGTAATTTACTCCCCAGATTTAAAGGCGACACAGCATAAGGACTTTCAGTTCTATTTCACGTGTATCAGACTTCCGCTAGAAGAAACTACTAGTCCAGTAGTTTCCAGTTCCGTTTCCGTTTTATCCAGTTTCTCCTACGTGTTCCGCTAGAAGAAACTGGACAAAACTTGAACATCAGTAATGACGAAACTTAGGATAGTCACCATCAGGATACTGCGACCACTTTCAGTGCTCAGACTCAAGTTTACTTTTTCATTCGAAATTTTCAAGCAACACTCTATGTGAATTCATTTCGTAGCTCAAGATTTATTAACTTAACTCTATTCGTAACATAACAGGTCAAATGACTGTTGCTTTTGATTTGAAAATTTGCAAATGTTGTCCTTTATTCCTCGCTTGACTTCATGAAATTTTCTGTTACATGTAAAAAATAATACATATTTTCCATTTGTTTATTTTAAGAAAAATGTTAGTCTACTATTATTTACCACGAAAGGTCATCTGACCAGAAGAAATATTATTGCGTTATTAGATTATTGGATCAGAAGACTTGATGCTCATTCTACATGTTGTATCAGATTGCTGAACTCATCTATAAGGATTACCGTGTTGTAAATTAAATGAAAAATTATTCTGAATTTAAATTTCAAAAAAGTCTCTGAAATTGCAAGTACCATTTGTGTACAAGAAAAAGTTTCAAAAACTAAAAAGTCCAGGTAATTTGTGTTTTGGTTTTTGACACTTACTCCATTACAGTTATGTTTGCGTCTCCTTTTGCCTAGAAAAATGTCCAAAACAATCAAGACACCAAATTCTGGAAATAAAGTGTATAACATAAGTAGTATATTTCGAATGATGTGGAATTGTTTTTATCACTGAAAAGAGAGAGGGGATATTGAACACTGGTCCTACAGAAGTAAATATGAAACACATTACAAAAGGAATAAATAAAAAAGGAAAATCTTAAGTATTATGCAAGATTACAATTATTTACAATGAATTTACGAAAATAGTTAAATGTTGTTGGAAACAAGCTGATAAAAACCTGGTGGCCATTAAATATTGTATTTAAGGGCCAGTTTTAGGGTCTGCCTTTCACTGACAAATTTGGAACACAAGAAAAGATCATGTTCAACGTTTTCCTCGCCATCAACTCTAGAATCATAGGAAGTCATTGGACTCAAATTAAATCTGTTCAAATAACTCTTAAAGCTTCTATGTCCATTGAGGAATTGGGGTCATTTTGTAATTACTAAGACTGATGACACGATAATCTTAATTTAATGAAAATGGAAAATCTATTGTTTAAACTCCCTTTATTTGAACTGATGCATTCTAGGTTCCACGATTCCATCAAACTTTATCTCATGACCTTCATTTAAAAATATTTAGAGATATTAACAATAATGCCTATTTCGCGTTTTTGTGAAACTCTGTTGAAAATCAGATTGCTCGTTTCCAAAAATACCAGCATGTCCACAAACAAACATAAAATGAACCGAAGCATTTTTTTTTTAGGATTTTGAGTTGCTTGCGGATCTCGATGAGTATGCTATTGGAAGGAGAAACACATTTTAGGGTCTCCAAGGTGAAAGGGTGTCGCTACAAATGAGATATTCTGGGACTACGCCATTTTGTTCAGTGATCCATTTGATGTCGAAGCTTAAACATAAAAGTTCGAACTCTAAAAACCGTGCATTCATTTTGAATTCTGAATTAAAAATACTTGGGATTCATTACTATTTCTGAAGGCAATCAAATGCGAAACCAACTCAGCCATTAGTTTTACTACCATAAGTCAATGGCAGTAAAATTGTTTGGGAAGAAATGCAAGTATGTAATATAACCTGGAAGAGTAACACTTCATAACATTTTCGAGGAAGAATCAGGTCAAACGGAATATACACAACGTAATCGAATGAAAATGTAAGGGAATAACACATTTTTGTTGATAATTGACCTGAGTATTTTTATTAAATAATTACCTTAAAGTTACTGCTTACTATTTCCTTACCAAATCTATATTTGCTGCATTGAAACTGTAAAAAATTAAGTTTTTATTTTAAGAAATGGTCTTTTGACCGTTTATTACGGTATGAATAGTCATATATTAAGCGTTAGTATATTTAGTGTTAAAAGAATACCTTAAATATATTTTATAAGTATTTCTGAAGTATTCTCTCCTGAGAAAGTTAAACTTAGCTTTCCGGGGATCTCGAATTTAAAATATCAAAGAACTTCGGTGTGTTAACATATATGTTTCAATGGATTTTACTTTATAAGGGGGTACATTTCCTCTATTAGAACTTTCCTTATTAACACCAAGTTCATGAACATTAACCTCAAGTTGAAATAAGGATAATTCAAGGTTTATCTTTCGACGTTCCTTATATGAAGTTAATGAACAGCAGAACATTCTTTAGTTGATGAATTCATTAGATGTATTACATCAAAAATAACTTCTCATATTTTTTTCACTGTTTCCTTAACAATTGAGAAAATAAAGTAAATGTGGAAACATATAAACACTGTTTAAAAGCCATTCAATGTTGGTTTACTTTTATATTAAGGAGCTTAATAGCACTCTTAATCTTATTTCAATATCACGAGTGGCTATTTACATGGACAATTACATTTTGGTTGATAAAATGACATTTATTTTAAAAAATGTAGAAGTCTTGTTCTGAAAGAGAATCTAATAATTATTTTAATAATTAATTAATAATTTTCATTACTGGGTTTCTTATTAGACATTGAAGATAGATCTTGCTATTTTGAATCAAAGTACTGATCCACACATTTTTTTCGGCATTCCTTATTCTTTTTTTTTTATTTGCAGAGCTTTAAAAGATACACTGGCTACATCATTGATATAGATAATGGAGAAGTGTATTTTTAATTTATAATTTTTGATTACTTTTTGGTACATTTATTTTATTTTAATATTACTTTACAAAAAGAGAAATGATTTTCTTGGAAGCTGGAATTTTTTCGGAAGCCGGACATTTTCGTCTTTGGAAGTTAAAATTTTTTGTATGATTTTAAGACTAAACTATCGTTTTATACCTTTTTTTTACTTCACAAATGAAACTCCATAATTTTTTTAAAAAAATTCTGTTAATCATTATTTGTCCGTAATATGTTTATTAAGAAATATTTTCTCTTTAAATTTATGACTCTACTGCTTTTATTTTGTTTGTTAAGAAGGAAGGTTAAAAAAATTATTATTATTTACTCAAAAATTTTTATACTTAAATACATATTTCGGCTTAGATTCATCTTAGAAGTGTGAAATTTTTTAATATAGCTATTTATTATCATTATTATATATTTAATGTAATGATTTATAATTGTTTATAATTTAATTACTTATATGACAATATTAATAAATAATTATGTTGTTTAAAATATAGATTATTTAGTTATTGATAAATACATAATAAATATTTATATTTATTACTATATATATATAACAGTGAAATTTGACTCAGTTATTTTATATTAATGAAATAAAGCACATCAAACAATATAATGTAGGAAAAAAAGTTTGAACCTAATTTTGCTACAAATATTCAAAATGTGCGCACATTTCAAGAAGTTAGGAGTGACTTCGTGTCTCCTCTGAGTATTATAACAATTATCAGATCATCTGTTATTTGAAGATTATTTTCATAAAATTTGTTCTTTTCATATCCTGACAGGAAAAGTTCAATGAATGCTCAAATCGATGGAACAAATAACCACAAATTTCTTGAAATATCGATTGCCTAAAATATCTTGAAGTAGGACCATTATCGTATGCCATATTGCACCGTCTATTTTGAACCAAGAACTCTTTTTCTTGATCTGATAATTTCTTGACTTTTTTTCTATGTAATAAAATGAAAAGAATAAACTTTTTAAAAACTATCCCCAAACAACAAATAATCTGAAAAATGCCATAATATACAAATGAGATATGAGAAGTCGTTACGAACATCTTGAAATGCGTTTCTCAAAATATATGCAAACCAGTTCAGCTTTGCATCCTAGTAAGGGGCAGACATTATGAACATTTGCTATAAATGTATGCTCAAAGTTTTTCTAGATTATGTTAGAAGTTACTTTCATCATTACCATAAGAGTAGTTGTTTTAAAGTTCGTTGTTTTTTGTATAATGAATTAACGAATAATTAGAATGCGGGAACTTTGAGGACATATAGCATACGCACTCTTTATATATATATATATATATATATATATATATTGTTCGGAAGAATGGACAGAGATTTGTCAATCATTTAAAATCATTTCATTTTTATGAAACAATTGCATTTTCTATCTGCCGAACAAATCTTGTTAAAATATTTAGTTCTAAAGTAAAATAATAAGTTTCTAATGAAATGTTAACTATATTTACATTTCCCTGCATAATAGATCAGAAAGCGCTTTGAAATATTTAAAGACTATTTGTTTTTCTTTTTAAAATCCCACTAATAAGCTTGATATCACATAATCTGTGGAGGAGAATAAGTTAAATTATAATAAACATGTAAGAAAAAATAATGCTTTATCTTACCACTAATACATATTAGATATATGCAAATATACTAAACTTTTTTCAGCCGAATCGTCTCGAAATTTTGTAAAGTAAACTCATTAATAAAGTTTTAGATATTTTTTGCTTGTTTAGAACTCCTCTAATTTTTTATTTCACATAAGATGTAACACTTCTTTTTGAAATATTACAGTATGAATTTTATTTACGGTCTGTAACTTTCATAACTTTCTCTTATATTAATAAATTAATAATTACAACACCTAGTAATTTTTTATAACAGAAATTAATTAATTTATATACTTACTTGTACATTATATCATAATTGTGTCATACATGCAAATTTAGACTAATAAAATTATAACCAGATTAATGATTATGATGAACGAAGAATAAATTCCAACATATCTGAAATTTCTGTGTTTTTTTTGATAAAAAACGTTTATGATCGAATTTTTGGTCAAACAACAATGATAAATTTTTCCTGGATACTGCAAAATCAACACACACCAAACGTGTTTACGAAACATTAAGTAGCTTTAAATCCCTGTTCTTTTTACATAGAGTCGTATTTTTTTGTATTCCTCCGCTGAAGTGGTGAGTGGTTGTTTTTTTCTCGTGGAGTAAAGCTGTCGAATAACGATATAATACAAATTACCATAAACAGGTACCTAACTGCAGTGAATTTTACTTAGTCTGTTACCCGATTTCGATCAATAAGAGAAATGTTTGTTGCACAAAAATAATTTGAAACAATTTTAAATTTAGTTTTCATCATGGATATTATTCTTTTATCTCAGAAAAGAAAAATTAACTATTAAAATAATAATAGTGAGGATATATAAAAAGGTGATGTGTTAAAATTTGCTCAAATAATATTTTTTTTTAAAAAAAAATGGGATTTATAAAATAACAATAATGTTCGCATGATAATTTAAGATATACGTATCCTCATGCGCTCGGTCTAATTTATTCAACAGTTATTTAAAAAACAAGGAAGAATTATTTAAAGACCTTACGTAAAAACCATGTTCAACAGAGACAGCTCTTGTTTAACTTTGTAACACCCGTCTAGCATTTCATTTTTTATCAATTTCTGAGCTTAATTAAAAGTGTCACGAACAATAGTCTGAAGATATTGAGAGTTCAGTTTCACTGATAACCAATTTATCAAATTCAAAGTTATTAATGTTTATCTTCTACTTTATTTAGGGTTTAAATTGCATAAACGCATCTAAACTAATGTTTAGAACAGTAATTTAATCTATTTCTTGTCAATTCACTTGGATTCGAATGTCGAATAACTTGAGTTGAAGATTCATGTCCTTAACTCATGGTAGAACATTCCTAATTATGATCTTTGAAACTCTTAGGCTACATATAACTGGAACGGATGTCCCCTTTTGATAAGTTCAGTTTCCTATTTCTATCTCCAATGAACTTTAAACCCCAATATTAAAATCTTCATAGCTCGTATATGCATTGTTTAAGTTCTGTCCATTATATTTCATAATTCTAATCTAATCTACATAAAACACGTTTATTTTATTGGAAGAAATTTTGAATTGAAACACAATCAGAAAGAAGCCCGAACAGTTAGAACTTAAATGTAATTAATTATATTCATGTCAATGTTATCAATTATTGTTAAGCATTTTTTGTCATATTTGGTCGCAAAAAGTCTTAATAGTAAAACGCTTCAAAATTTCCTAAAGAATAGGTACTATCTTTAGGATAAACATATCTACAGGCTTCATTAGTTCCCTAATTGAATTGATTGCTCATAATTTAATTGACGTTTAGATGTACTAGAATCTAATACCACCACTTTTGAGTTGTATCTAAAGTATGCCAACCGAAAATGTTACTCTATGTGCGGTGATTCCTTAGAATTAATGTCACCATAGATCTACATGAGGAATATTAATGAAAGAAATCACAATCCTGATCCACATTTAAGCGACGATTGCATACCTAAGCTGATAACTCAAATTCCTTTCCACATTTTTACATGTGAATATTTTTGAAGTTAAATTGAATTTGATGAACAGCACCCTCCATTATTTCTCAAGCCGGGTTTCGATGGTATTGTTGCTCAAAATAGATGTTTTTGATGGAATACAACTACACTCTAACTTGATGACCATGAAACTCAAGACCTTTATAATGGTGTGACGGTTGTCCCCTATTATTTGACTAGTGAGCCATAATTCAATTTAAAATATTACACTTTAAGAGATAGGAAAATAATTTAACAAAACTTGAAACTAATCAAGAAAAATTATTTATTTTCAATGACTAGAAATTAAAGTATTCTCTTCGGTTTGTCTTCCTAGATAACAGTTCTAATTATAATTGAAATTAAATTATCTTACCGAGGCCTCTGTTCTAATCGCGACAATTCACTAGTCAACACTTGACACTTACACCGTATAGAAACATTCGATGCCCTCAATGTCTCTTCTCAATTTCCCTTTAATTATATATCATCATATCCGGATCACTTCACTTTATTTCGACCTGCATCCAATTAACATAACCACGTTTCATTTTGGTTGGGTCGAATTGTTATTTTATGCAATCGATCTCAATAAAAGTTCCCAAGATTAGTGAACAAAAAACTTTAATGGCCCAACGTCACATCGGAATTACTATGGTTGGGGCAATACATATGACGAATTTGTTGCAAGTTCAACTGTGTACATTATTAAGATTATATTGGTGAGTGTAGGAGGAATATGCGAGTTATTACAGTCCAATATAATCACATCTACAACTTTTTTTCATGCAAATGCAGTCACATAAGAATTTGTGATTAAGATAAGGGACTGTGGTCATCATGTAGAAGAGTTGCAAAATTGTAGTAAAGATCGTGTAGCTTAAGTTTCTATCGTTTGAAAGAGCATCGTATGGAGAATATTAAAGGACACTACATATTAATGTGAATGATTGGTTATTAACATCTCAACAAAGCAACATAAGGGCTATTGGCGACTAACCTTGTAATTTTGAACTTCTCTCAAATCGCAAAGACAACACCTGACCTGGTATCCTTCCTCCCATGCTCAAATTTCTTCACCATCAGGAAGACTTGAAGAAGCTTCGACAGATTTAACGTGCATCAGCGTCACTTCAAGACGTGTCTATAGTGGTGGCATCAGCATTCGAACTCCCGACTGGGTGAAAACAATGCAACCGTGACTATTCGGCTATACTACATGTCGGGGTCATACTACATATTAAACATAAAAGAAGCCTTAAGATTTTCACTTTCTGGAGAAGTTTGGAGGATGAAGGGTTAGTTCAAAGTTCGTTACGGAGTTTCAAAATTACGAGGCCTATCGCCAGTTATGCCTTGCGCTCGTACGAATACTATGGAATATATACTAACACTCAGTAATATAATAGTCGTAATTCCGTATAATATTAATATCTTCAAAGATAAATGAGAAAAAATGAATCACGTAGCATAAAAAGAGTTTAAAAAAAATGAAAACAGTATTCAAAATAGATGATGGCCACAGTAACCAAGTGGCCATGGTCGCGAACTCACTGCCGGTATTGTTTCTATAGAATCTTGGTTGTGAGATCTGATGCTAATTAAGATCCACCGTGTAACAGGGCTGATGCACGCCAATCTGTCGAGGCACCGCATCTTCTCGAGTGGAAGTTCGTAGAAGGTGGTACCAGCTCAGTTGTCTTTGTCACTTGACCGAGGTTCTGAACTATGAGGTCAGTTATCAATAGCCATCGTGTTGTTCCTTAGTGCAGGTTTAATAAAAATCAATGGATAAAAAAAAAACCAAAATGGATGATAGAATGTGTTGAAAACGGTGTTAAAGATGTTAAAATGACGAACATGTTATGAGTAATAGGGTTGTGTTTTTTGCAAAGAATTAAATCAAAATTTTGAAATTCTCTTTATTAAAAGTGTAAATTTTTGTGTGAATAAAATCGTAAGTAAAAAACTTCTTTAAGATCATAGTAAGGTTTTGCTTTATTTCACAGCTCAAATTTTTTTTGATGTTTGACTACAAATTTATAACTTGAATTTAATGATGCAAAAAACTAAATTTTTTTAAAATTTGATTGCATAGTAAACAATCCTTTTAATACAATGTGTGTTTTCAGTTCGGAAATTATTAAAATGGTATTTATTGTTTATCATTTATTAGAATCGATGTGAAAGCAAAGCAGATAAATATTTTTAGGTAAATTTTATCAAAAAGATTGTTTTGTAACTATTCTCCCCGAAACAGATACAAATTGATTTTTCTTAATGCGAAGTATTATTATTTGCAAGTATAAATTTATTGTAATGTGACTAAGATTCATACATAACTGATTAGGGATGCAGCCTGATATGCAGATATGAAGTACATTGAACTCATCTTCCGTGAGCATCATGCAATGAACTTTTACATTACATTAATTCAATAAGTGATGAAACGAAATGTTTTCATTCACTTTAGTAATGATTCATGGAACCAGATTTTTGCGAACTTCCTTATTTGTTAGAAATTGTCTTAAATTTCACGCCCTTAAGAATTTGGTAATATCACTTGCTTTTTAAGCGCTGTAGCAGTAACGCAACGACTCTTACGAGCAAAAAACAAGGAAATTTTGCTTGTCAATACTGTTATTTTCAATAACATCTGACTTAATGACCAAAAAACTGATGTTTCGTGGTACATTTCTTATCATACACTTAGTTCTGTAACAGAAGCAAGTAGTCGTCTTATACATTTTAGTAAGTAAAAATATAATTGCAAATATCTTACAATATTTTCAAAACTATAGACGCGTTAACTTTTTACATTCCTTGAAAATTAATTTTAATATACTTCTTGTACTGTAATTTTTTTAATTTAAAACTTCTGATTTATGAAATTTGAATAGAATTCTCATTTAATTCTTCTTTATATTTCTTACATAATTTACGTGTCATTTAAAATTCTGTAACTAATAATTTTTTAGAATTGTTTAATTTTGTACTAAAATGTCTGTATGCCTTAACTTTTTGTTTGTTGTATCTTTAAATTTATTTAAATGATAAATACGAAATTTTAAATTATCATCTAATTCTGTGTTTATTTTGGTGTATAAAGTAACTTGTTTTATTTCCGAAACAGGCAAAGTAAGCAAATTAATCTATTTAAAATTCCTTTTGAAGCAAAAAATGTAAGAAAAATTGTTCTGTAATTTTAAACATTACATCATAGATATTAAGAAACGAATAGAAATTTCATGGGGAAATATTCCGCTAAAAATTAAATGGAAAATAAATCAAATTATTTCCACATGTTACTACTAAAATTTTTGGGAAAAAAACTAAAGAAAAATGAAAAAGGAATTTTAATTCAAAGTAACATTAACTTTAATTTTTTAATTTTATATGAAAGAAGTCTTTTTTAAGGGAATAATAGAAAAAATTCTTAATGTAAGTATGTTATTAATTTTTGCAAACACTTTTGAATGAAAAATAATGTTAATCGTATGAGAGATACTGAAACTGAAAATAAAAAACACCTCAGAATTCTTCATTGATATATATATTTTTTTTTTTGGATAAAATCTAGTTCTCTGAAAAATTATAAATAAATGTCTTGTAATAAAATTCCCAATTTTTCAAATAATACCAAGATTGTTCTTTGTATGTAGAAATATTATTCTAAAATGGTAATATATTCAACAGATATTTTGATGAATGAATTTGAGTTGTAAATATTGAGTTAAAAATAATACACAGAAATATTTTTTACGCAGAATAACTTTTTTACTCATATTTTCAAAAGAAAGAATCGAATTAAAAATCATGCGTAGAAAATTCACTTTCAAATTCTTATTTTTTACACGTTTATCATTTAGAATTTATGAATTCAAGTGTGTATTTATTTGATAGAAATTATCAGTAGAGTGTTCTATGAATTCCACAGCAGTTCAATGTTATCCTTTTGCAAATGAATTTTAAGAACCAGAAATATTTTTTTTCAATTGTATTTGACATTACTTGAGCTTTCAAAATTTGATAGGCATACAACATTTAAGATTTTTTTTTTAAAAAAATTATTAAATTTTCGGATGACACACTTCAAGTCTTTCACCACACAGAAGAGATTATTAGCAAAACTTACATAAATTTTTATTATTCTCATTAGCAAAAATTTCATATAAATCTTTACTACTTCTAAAAATTTTCGTAATTTTTACTACTCCTCTTCAATAAAGTGTAAATAAATTCACAAGTCCATTTCTGAATATTTGTTTTAGTTTTAAATTTAAAATAAAAAGTAATGTAAATATAATAATAAATCTAATTTAAATTGCTAAAGCATTATGATATTTTACTCTCTCTCTCAGTTAAAAAGGCATTTTAGGCAGTGAATACATTTTGTTGACTTGTAATGTAAGTTACTTTTGTTATATATGGTAAGTTACTCATATGAATATGTATATTGCATATAATTATTATTCATCAGTAATGCCCTTAAAAATTTATTTTCCAATTATATTTGTTTTACTTACTAATGGAAAAATAGCTGTTATCTAACATTCCAGTTTAAATTCCCTCATCATTATGCAAGATAAGTAACATGTAAAAAAAGAACATAGCTTTAACATTTATTTTATTTTCTGTCTTTAAGGCTCCCGTCTACAGGCCATTTTGATTTTGAGAACTTAGTGTTAAACCTATGATATTGCTACTGTCGTCCTCAAATCTAAATGTTTTCGAATATTTTTTTTATCAGAAAAACCACAAATGAACCATTAAAATAGGGGTAAAAATATTTTTAAAAATTGGAGGGAAAATGTAATTCCACAGAAACCTTCATCAGTTTTTACTCTCTAGAATGCACTTTTTTGCATTCAAATAGATAAATTAGAATAAGTTTGAGGACGGTAGTAGGAATTCGATTGATAAACATTACGTTCACGAGATCAAAATGGATGGTAGACGGAAGCCTTAAGTAACATATTTCTGTGGATCAGCATTCTATTGCACTTCTATAAAATTAAGACATTTATTTTCTGTGATTTCAAAAAATATATTTTCCTTCCTTTTTTTTTTTTAAATCGGTAAGTGTGATATAAATTTTCATACTCTATTTAATTAGAAATAAAAAAAAAATCTTAAGTTCTTAAAATTATTTCAATAATTACAACTATATAGTGTGAATATAAAGAAAAATAAAGGCTCTTAGAACAAAGAATAAATTGTTGAAACTAATATCTTTTCATTTAAGTAAGGGATGGTAATAGATTAAATTTTACAATTTGTTTAAAGGATTATGTTATAATCAAAAATAAATCTGTTTTTTGAACTAAGAATTTTAATATATGCAGAATTTTTTTTTTTGTTGTTGTTGTTATTTTTAGAAATAAAGACATTAAAATTATAACTTTTTAAAGAGTTTTTATGTATTTCACTTGGTGTATGTGTCATCAAATTTTCGATCGTTAATTTAACCAACTTCCCATCAAGCTAGAGATCTGAAATTTTGGGAATCGTTCTTACTCGCCTAATAATGCAATATTTAGACATTTGAGACAAGTTTTAACTAATATTTTTTTTAATAATACAGTATAGCCCAACCACTTGATTCGAATTCAAAAATTGGCACCAAACTAGGCGATTTTTTTGGCTGAACGTTAAGTCCGTAAAACGGACCAGGGTAGCCACATTTGGCAAAATACCACCAAATAATTCTTGTCGCCAAGGGTGGTTGTGTTAAACTGCATTCCAACCATTTAATTTACCGGATGAGTTAATTAATTTTAGTTAGTTTTAACGTTTTTATGTATTTCACTTGGTGTGTGTCTGTCTGTGTGTGTATCAGTGTATCAACAAATTTTCTATCATTAATTTAACCAACTTCCCATCAAGCTAGGGTTCTGAAATTTTGGGAACCTTTCTTACTTGCCTAACAATGCAATATATAGATATTTGTGACCAGTCTTAACTAATATTTCATTAATTTTCTTTAATAAACTTTTCCACCATATAAAAATGTTGGTTTTTATCTCGAATTTTTCAATATTTCATTGAAATGTTACTTTTCATGAATTACGAGCTAATAAGATATAGGTAATATATTACTTTTACGAAAGACCATTTTATCTTAATAAAAAATTAATTTAAAAGGAAAAAACAGGTACAAATTGCGGTAAAATACTGAGAATAATAATTCTAATATTCAGTTAAAGATTAAGGGTGGTGCTGTAAAAAACAATAATTTCCGCGTCATTAAAGACATTTTCTCTGCGAATTTAGACATTTGTTTCTAAAGTAGTTCTAACTGAAAATTGATGTTAGGGGTAATGAAGGAAAGAAGTACTTTAATTAAAATATAATGAGCCTTTTCTAGATTTTGGTAAAATGGCACGAATCAATTACTAAGTTTTATTCCGATTTCTTATTTTCATGCCTTTGAAATAAAATTTCAAAAATATATGTAATGTTATTTTTTTTTCATTTACAGGAAACATTACAGCATCTATATTTTAAATGACAACCGAAATCGTTTTAAGTAAGTTTTGATATATTTAAATTGATTGTAAACAGAGTTTTATTTAATAATAAACAGATATAAAAGCAATTTAAAGTGATGTGAAATAGCTAACAATAACATAATCTGCTATAGGATAGCATTACAATTTTCAAGAGACAGCTCAAGCAAATGGTAATTAGGAAACAAGTTAAAAAAATTGAATGAAAAATCACTTGATTAACTTACAACTAATATCTCATCTAAGATTTTTTGAATGCATAGATTTATTTTATGGTAACTACCTATCTAATCCGATTCTTTTTAGCGTTTTCTATTTCAACTACGTATTATATATTGCGTTCTTGCCTTTTGTTAAAATGCTGAATGTAGACATTTGTTACTTTCTATATGGAAAAGGGATTTTCAAACTTTTTAACCCCGATTACAAATCAAGGTGATATTTTTTCTTTTTAAGATGCTAGATAGTGATTATTGAAGACGCAATGAGAAGCAACACGAGGGCTATTGACGATGGACCTCGTAATTTTGAGCCTCGGTCAAGTGACGAGGACGACACCGAGCTGGCATCTCCCTCTCCAAACATGAACCCTGCCCCAATGGAAGGATTTGGGACCTCGTCAGAATTAATGTTCCTCAGCCCCTCTATACGGGGGGCTTTCAGAGGCATCAGGGTTCGAACCCACATCCAAAACCACCCAGCCGTGAGTCCGCGACCATGACCACTAGGATACCGCGGTCATAATAAAAGAAAAGAAAACACATAACAAGTATAAATCTATTTTAGTAATGCGGAAAAATATAATTCTTACATTGGTAATATAATGAAATAGTGTTAACGAGATTAATGCAATTACAGACGTGAAAGTAAATAATTGGTTTGGAAAACTTTTCAAATTTTACAGTATTTAAGATATTTGACAAGTAATACAAGTTAGTTAGCGTATCGATTATTACAAAGATGCAGTATCTTGAAGACTCTGAAGTTTCTAATTTATGATTTTTTCTCGAAATAATTTTAACAGAAATCAATTATTTTAGAAGAATTTAGATAAGGCAATAAGATTCAAAAGTGTTTATAGTTTACCAATCATTAATATTTTTCTTATTTTGTTCAATATAATAACAAACTAACAAGAATAAAAATTAATGTAAATAGATGTAAGAAACAAGTTACAGTAAAATTTTTGTACTCTAACAAATTTTTATCTTTTGCAGATTCATCTTTAAACGAAGCTATGGCTATCTCTGAACCTTGTGTAAGATCTGAATACAACTGGGTTCAAGATTTAGCTGATTGTTATCATAGAAATTTAGTCGAAAAGACAGGTAGTTTTTTTATTGTTTTATAAGTGTAGCTCAAAGATCTATGGTTTAATACAATAAAAGAGCCAATTTCCTCCTTCCTTTAAGAAAAGAACAGATAAATAAAGAAAAATCAAATAGAAAGAATGTAGATTGAATGTATTTACGTAAAACCTAAATATAAATAGTATACTAACGTCTTACTGTAATAAAACTCCTTTAACTCTACTTGGAAATCTGTGAATTGGAAACATCTAGCATATTTTCTTTAAGTTGAACTGTTTTGAAATTATAAATTACGATTTAAAATATTATTATTGGGTGAAAAATATTGTGTACGTTTTTATCAAGTACAACACGATATATAGCTTATTATTAAAAACATTTTATGCGAAAAATAATTGCGAGAATCGTTGACGAATGACAATGACAACAAAAAAAAATAACACTTTCTACTGTTAGTAATCGATTGAAAATAAATAAGTTTCTAAGTATTATTTTCAAATTTTCTTTTCTAGTAAAAAAATTGCAGACACAGATAAATGTTTTCATTTTTTCAATTCTAATTTTGGAAATTAAAAAAGAAAAATGAAAAGTATTTAGTTATGGTTAGTCGCTGCGTTTAATCATTTCACAAAATATAATTAAAATTTTTTTTTTTATCAAAAGTCCATGTATTTCATTAACATGCTAAATAAAACACTTCGGCAATTGTATTTGAGTGAAACTATTTCTCCTGAATTCAGTGCATTATCGAAAAGGGTAAAACTTGTAAAATATGAAACATTTACATGATTTGAATTTCATTAATTATATGGATGAGTTAATAATTAAAATGCAACATTTCGTCTAGTCAAAATAAATAATTTAAAGATTTTTGTTTAATGATGAGAAATGATAATAGTGCAATGTTAATTTGTACCACATTTTTTCAAACTGTATTTTCTTATTTTACATACAAATAATCTATTTTATTTATTTTATATTATAAGGTGATGTTTGTAATAATTACATACTTTTAATTGCTAATTAATTATGCTGATTAACAATTTTTTTCAAATTGTATAATGCATATAAATAACCTACTTTATTTATTTTACATTAAAATGCGCGATGTTGACAATAATTATGCTATTTTTATAATTAAATAACAGTATGCTTATTAAGTTATATTTCGAATATTTGTACAAAAGTATTTTTTATTCGAATATGAATTCTTTAAGTATTCGTCCAAAAATATTTCAGAACTTTTTGTCAAAATACTTAAAGTATTTTAATAACAACTGGTTACTGGGAAAAAGATATTAAGAAACGAAAATGCTAATTTTTTTTAAAAAAAATTACTTGCATATCTTTAGAAGAAATTTCAAAATTGATCAGTACATGTCACATTCTTGAGAAACAAGCTTTAGTTTTTAAAAATGTCAGCTTTTACATTTCATAAACGCTTTTCGTGCAAAAGATACCAATTTTAAAATTGTTGTATTTTTATATGAATAGATTTGATAAAGAGAATGTGTGATCCCCCTTTCATACTTTAGAATTGATCTATCGAAACTCATAAGTAAACAGTCAATAAAATAGTAAGTTGGGAATAATTAACTGGATTCTGTTTAATCCTTATAATAATCCATTAAATCAACTGTTATCATGAATTTGGAGAGGTCACTAACTCACGTCCGAAACAAAAAATGGCAATTGAAAATTCTGCTTATTTCAATAACAGTAAAACTAGATTCAAGTCAGGAACAATATTATATACTGGATCCGAGTCAGGAACAATATTATATACTGGATCCGAGTCAAATATTAGCTTTCCGACGATCACTTTATTTCCGTATTGCACTACATTCTCACTAACATTCTGTCTCCACTTAGTACTTTAACAAGTCAAATCTTTCTCAATAACCTTATCTCCTATTCACTGCACTTGTATATGTTATAAATAATTGTTTATTCACAAATTAATAACACAATTACTGTTTATTCACAAATTCAATAACATCATAAAGTAGTTCAAATTGTTAGTTGAAGAGGAAAATGCTCGAGAACCCTTTACAGTTTAACTAAAAATTAATTTGAGCGATTTCTATAGATAAAAGTTTTAAACGTTTGTTTTTAGTTAGTGGATTTGGAATGTGTTTCATAAAAATAAAAATACTTAAAAAAAACTAAAAAATCTTCATTTGAAATTACAGTTTGAATTTTCATAGATTGCAAATAATAAGTATAATTATAATGACCTCTCTCTCATTATCCTGTTGAAATATTGCTTCATAAAGCTTTAAAATGTAAGGTTTGTATCCTGAAGGAAAAAATGTGTTAGCATCATGAAATATTTTTATACTTATAGTAAATAAGACCCTTAAGAATCTTTTTAATATTAAGAACAGAAATTCTTTTATTAAATGTTTGATAAGTTTATTAAATTTAAGTATTTATATTAATGTTTAGAGAGAAAAAAAAACATTTTTAGCTGATGAATTAATCGAAGAAAAAGTTTTTTAAATTTCCAGATGTATCTTTTCTACATAGATTTTGCTTCTGTAAATAATTTACACTTTTTTTTTTTAATTTATCGGTGTTTTTTTTTTACTTAAAGGGCTTAGATTAATTTTTACCAAACATTTTATTCTGCAGATTTGCCGAATTCGAATCCATGACAACGTTATAAGATTTCAATATTTCTTACAGATCCAGTTGTAATGCAATGGCCTCTGGTTTCTCGAGATCGACTGAATGTGTTCATAATATTTTGTTATGTCCTGTTTGTGAATATAATAGGACCAAAAATGATGAAGAATCGCAAACCGTTCGATTTGCGATGGCTCATGGTTCCGTATAACATTGCTTTGGTTATTGTCAACTTTTACGTTTTCATTGAGGTAAATTATATCACATATAAGTTGAGACTACCATGCATTATGTACTATAAAATATTTTTATGCTTTCTTGCTTGAATTAACATTAAATTACTAATTTAAAATACATTTATATAAATAAAATTTAGATATGTGTTTTTAAGCTATCCTGCAAAACGTTGCTCCTTCCTTATCCGAAAACCATACTTAAAATTTCAGTCCACAATAACAGATTATTATCTCGTATTATATCCTAAGCTATGCCACAAAAGTTTAAGCCAATGGCTCTGAAACATTTTCGTGGATGTGCCCCTTTCTAATGAGTTTAAACTTGATGTACCCTTATAGTATCGTTATCTCTAAATAATGGATTTCAAAAAGTTTTTAGCTTCTTGCATTTTTGTTATTTTTTGAATTTATATTTGTGATTACATAAAATCGAATATTCTCAAAGCTGTAAATTTACTACCCATAACAGCTAATTATAATTATCAATACTACATTTCATTTCTTGATATATTTTATATATATTCATTAAAGTTAATTTTTATTGTGGAAAAAATAAGGGGTGTAGATTCAACTTACAAATGACAAAATGATTGCCCAGCCGTAAGCATTTCTAAAAGTACTCGCCAAGGAATTTATTGCGAGATAGTAGCCTGTTTATTGCTAGAAAATTAGCTACTATCTCAGTTTTCACATAAATGACTTTTTATATTTATGACGTCTTTTATGTAAGAAGGTAATTCGGGTAGAGTTCTTAAGATGAATTTGTTGAGAAATACTTGTCTTTTGGATTCAAAAATGCTCTCGACTTAGTGTGTGTATTAATACCATCAAAATGTTACATCCTAAAATCAGGTAGTAAATTCAAGATGGTTCGATGAGCTTACCTATACAAAAACTTTCTTCATTGATTTAAAGAAAAAAAATGTTTTTGAAGTTAATAAAGGAAAACATATATGTTTAACCGAATAAGAAAGATTTATCATAAACTCACAAATATCTGAATGATTTATTGTTTCGTCACTTTCCACACACATACACACACGCACGCACGCACGCACGCACACACACACACACATATGGGGGTATGTATTATTTTTTTCTTAATTAATTTATTTTTAATGTTTTTGAGTTTGCTTTTTGATCTCTTCTATTGTATTTACTGATTTATAACCATTTTTTAATGATATATTTTGCTGATGGGGACTGTAAGGCAAATAATTCTAGAATAACCTAGACTAACAGTCTAAAGCTTGTTACAATTTTAAATATATTATTTTCCAATTTTTTTTTCTTCACGGTTTTGTTTTTTTAAAAAAAATTTCAATTCCTACGTATTTTTTGATGTCTTTGGTTTTTGTATACATATTTTCCCTTTAATTTACTTTCTTTTGAATTTATAATTTTTCTTTAATAGTTAAATTTGCTTCATATATTTCATTAATTTTTAAATTTGCAATTTTTATCATTCTATTTTTAGTTTCGTTTACGTCTGTTTCAGCTTTGAAATAACTTATAAGAAATATTAATTTCAAAAATAAGAAAAGCTAAAGGATTAATGTTTATATTTAACCACAGCTTTATAAATGAAATTCATACTTTGATTTATTGATTATCTTTTCTTTCATATCATGCTTCTTATAGTTTGCCAAAATACGTGTGTATAGCGATCCGAAAGATTCTTGTACGACTTTGAATGTGATGAACGATCCGACAACTTTTAGGGTAAGTCCTAACAACTGTATGTATTTAAATGATTTTTTTTTAAAAAAAAAGTATCACACAACCTAGTTATTTTAAATAATAATTAGAAAAAAACTTATGTTTATATGAATCATGTATTTAATATTAATAGTTTTGTTCTAAAATTCATTTAAAAGTTTGAGTAAAAAATTGAGAAAATACACGCGTGATTGTTTATGCATGCCACATAGATATATACAGTACATGCTTTTATAAGTGTTTTGTTAAAAATCTATTAAAGTTAAAACTCAAAATATAAAGTAGATGTAATTGATATAAATTCTTACTATTTAAAATAGTATGTAAATTACTAAAATTTGTCTCGCATCCTCTTTCGTTTTTAGTATAGCTTTTAAAATCTCTTTATTATGAAATAGAGAAACTCGAAATTTTTTTATTAAACAACTGTTTGTTTTGGCTAGTAATTTTAAATAATAAAAATTATAATTTTTATAAACAAACCCAAATAAGTTTTTCTTGAGAAAAGAAATAAAATTTAAAGATGTAGAAGAACTCAAAAGGGGGGAATTGAGTCTAAAATTTTCCGTGAACAATATATATAAAAATTTATGCCATTCTTATTTTTATTTCCTGTTCTTATAAAATTAAAGAAATATGCATTTTGATATTTTTTAAATACTCATAAATAATTATTATAACTAATATATTGGATTTTGTTACAGTTGGCAGAAATCACTTGGTGGTTCTACTTAACAAAATACATTGAATTGGCTGACACAGTAAGTTTTTAGCTCTAAATAAGTTTTTTTCAGGTAGTTTCTTTAAGTGTAATACGATTTGATCAAAGTTATTTTTCCCATAACGATATTTCTTTTAAAAATGAAGATATTTTCTTACAGATTTTCTATGATTATTTTTATTTGTATGAAATATATTTATAATAATTCATAAGCAAATTCGGAACTTTAATTTTAGTATATGTTTTTAGATTATATTAAAATAGGATTAATTTACAGGATATATAATTTTTCTTTAAAAAAACCCTGATCTTTACAATTTTTAATGAGAGATTCTTGATATTTTTTCACATAATATGTTTCTTTTTCGTTCTCTTACAGTGTAATTTTTGATAATTAAACTCAAATAAGAATAAATTATATTCAGTTTGTGAAAAAGAACAAAACAATAGACTATAGTTGTTGAATAAAAGTAATGTAAAAGTATGCTAAAAAATTAGAATGTATATTGAGTTCCATTTTTATGCCTCTGACGCGTGATCTCCGTTCTTTTAATACTGTTTTTAAATGAGATTAAAATTAAATAAGATTGTTAACTTTAAATAAGATTTAGAAAAAAATGTTAAAAAGTTATTTTCTTTTACGTTTTTTTTTTTTTTTTTTTTTTTTAAAAAAAAAACCATTATACTTCGCTAAATAGAGTGTTTATGAATAAATACAGCTACTTTTGAAGCTTATAAGAACGCAAGCACTATTAGACTTATAAAATTCTCACTACAATGCCAATAATATTGTTGATTATAAATTAAATTAAGTTAATTGATTTTTCTTTGACTTCGCACCTTATATGTAATTTTGATACATTTCCTCGGAAGGCATTTTTTTTCCCTTGAAAAAATAAATATCCACTTAAATTTATAAAATATCTCAAAATTTTGCTATTCCAGGTTTTTTTCGTTTTACGTAAAAAAGATCGACAGCTTTCTCGTTTGCATCTTGTTCATCACAGCACTGTTCCATTGCTCATTTGGGGACTTTTGAGATCAGAGCCAGGTTTGTAAATATAATTTCTTCTTTATATATATATATATATATATATATATATATATATATATATATATATATATTCTCTGTTATTAATGATTAACGATTAAATAAAGTGAATTTTAAATCCATGCTTTCAATGACAATGGTAATTTTATGCAGATTGTACACTTTTTTTCAAATTCAATTATAGTACTGGAATAGCGTTCTTATATTAGCGTTTTATAATACCCAAACAAGATGTCTATTTTTATTGTAATGAGGCGTATTGCATAAAGTTTTGAGGGATAATGTCAAGTTAATAACTGTATATTTGCCTATAGAGCGACTGCATATAAATTCACTCTCTTAAAAACATTTGATAAAGAATAGCAAAATAGGGACGACAAAGTTAACTATCAATTCATAATCATCTCATAAAATGTTACATTATCGAAATAGTGTCAATCGCAGCATATATATTTTACATTAATTAAGCCTAGGTTAATTGTGTGTTAATCATATATAGGAGTTTGATAATTAAGAATGATAATTATTATTAATGTAAGTTGTTATATAAAGGGACTTAAAATAATTACATAATTTAATGAAAAATATATTATATATATTGTGTTTTTAAGGTGCGACTTATTGCAAATAATAAAAGTGATTTACTGAATTCTTAAAATTTAGATTTTTGATTTATTTATCAGCGGATTTGTTAACTTTTATACTAGCTCTAATATGCTAAATTATGTGTGTGAATCAAGCTGTAAAATAGTTAATGCTGAACGAAATTTTGAATTTCATTTTCTTATTCATTTTTATTTTTATTTGATTAAAATAGTTTCCTTAAATATAGATATTTTATTTTATTTCAAAGCTACACTAAACCTAAATAATAATAATAATACAAAGGTTTGTTAAAAAGATAAACTTTAAGATTTGGACTTACCTTTTCACCCGAATTCTCAATTTTAATCGTATTTTTAAAACTATTTTTAAGTTTGATGTAAGGCGATTATTTAATAAGTAACACATCTTCATTTCATACGCCTAGGTTCAACATATTGATGCCATATCACTGCATCTCTGAAATACTTGCTTCTGAATAAGTAATTATTTATTGTAAAAAGTTATAATTTAATTTTAGGTGGTCACAATACCTTCTTCCCATTAGCTAATGCCTTTGTCCATTGCGTAATGTACACATATTATGCAATTTCTGCTCTCGGAGATGATGTGACGATTCATTTGAAGTTCAAGAAATACGTAACGATGACTCAAATGGTGACTAATCGTTCATATTTTCCCCATCTTTTGTAAAATTTATTTTAATACTGAAATTATTTATCATAAGATATAATTAAAATGTAATCAATACGCAAAAGGAAAGTATGTGTTCTCAACTTACGCAATATAGAAGCTTAAATTCCATTGAAATATAAGGTAATTTAGGAAAAAAAAATCAACACATTTCGAAATTTTGCATTTTGATTTAAATATTTAGGCATACAAGGTTTGGCCATTAAATGACGAGACCGATGCTGTAAAACATTTTATTTTGATTTCATATATATGTTTACTTATTATCATTTTCAATATACTCCCCTCTATCCTTATAACGCACCATGCGAGTCTTCCATTGTTCGAAACAGTCCTGGAAGTTTTCTTCTGTCAGCTCCTTCAAGAAGCGGGTCGTTTTCCTTTCACAACTTCAACGGACTCCAATCTTGTTCCTTTTAATGCAGATTTCACCTTAGGAAACATAGAAGTCGCAAGGTGCAAGATCCTTCGAATTAAACGAATGGTTTATAAAAATGTATGCTGTACTTGGCTTGAAACCTCTTGACAGATAATGTGGAATGAGCCGGCTCATTTTCTGGGAGGCAAAATTTTAAATATGGATTCTTTGTCAATTCCTACAGTCTGAGCAATCGTTCGAATACTTAACCTACGGTCAGATCGAACCAGGTAACAGATTGTTTCGATATTGTCATCCTACTTTGATGTGCAAGAGCGACCTGGGTGTGAATCATCTTCAGCGTCTTCTCGGTCATCTCGAAAACGCCAAAACCCCTTAAAAACACATACACGTGATAAACATTCATTGCCATATACTTCTTTCAATAAATTATAAGTTTCGGTTTCGGGTTTCCAAGTTCCAAGTGAAATTTCTCAACAATTCTTTGCTGACTTATCCTTTTTCTGGCGAAAAAAAAAATAACTCAATGCGAACAAAGGCTTTGGGTATATGGATTTGTTTACAGAAATGAGAGGCACTGCATTCCAAAAAGAAGGCTTCACGCTAAACAACTGTCTTTCGCTGGCGTTTGGCGCGTATGTATTTCTGTGGTAGCTTCAGCCTCATTATTTAATAGCCACACCTCGTAAAAAGGCAAAAATAATCCATTAATGATTTTATCTGATATTTAAAAGTTTCCCATATAAATGTTTTATATATATGTTTAATATCATACATGCAATGTCAACATAATGTGTAAATTCATGTCAGGGATATTTTATCATGTCCTTTAAATTGCATTTTATTGATAATAAATAACTTAAAGGAGAATTAAGTAAATATATTAAAATAAGTTTCATGCAATTTTTTCGTAAACCATCTTAAAATAATATAAAAGCAAATTTCTTTCCAAATTTCAAATTTGTTTTATGCTGAAAACTTAATTTAAGGATATTTTTTACTTTCCCCCAAAAAACTAGTTAAGTGTTTTATTACTTATTCATTTATTCACAAAAACTTGTTAATAATTTTTAGGCATGTTCAGTAAATGATCGGAAAATATCAAGGAAAATAAACTTCATTACGCTTTAGATTTTTATATTATGTCGATGATTGAAAAATAAATAAGAAAAGAATTATCAAAATTATTCCACAATAAATTTATTGCTCTTAAAATTAATTAGAAGATTTTTTCATTTACATTTTATCCATTATTAATTAAAATTTAAATAACTTTTCTCTAATTTACGCATAAAAATGTTTGATTTAAACGTTACTGTTATTTTATATTTTTAAAATTGTCATATAAATTGCCTTACATCATTAAATTAATTCATTGGAAAATCTATTATTTCTATAAACATACATATTTTTTTGGTTTCAGATTCAGTTCATACTCGTTTTGTGTTACATTGCTAGTCGCCCATTTTACGGTTGTAAAGTTAGTTATCTGTCGTTCGGCGGAAATATTTTCCTAGCGGGTTTCTTCTTTGTTTTGTTCTGTAACTTCTACTGGAACGAATATCTCGCAAATAAAGAACAAAGGAAGCAAGATCTTCTCAACGCAGCAATACACAATGGAAAAAAGAAGTCGAAGTAATGCGTTAGTCAGACTTGAATATTTGTATGAATGACATTAAGCTACATCATTTTAATTCATTTAATTAAAATATTTATAAATCGGTGTATTTTGTATTTATTTAATAATTTTTGTATTTGATCGGTTTTTTTTTTTTATCTCAGATCGGTACAATTAATTAACACACAATTATGTAGGTTTATTTCCTTTACGATCAAAAACATGTTGCGTTAATTAACGACGCTTCTGAAACACACACCAGATGAAATATTCCTTTTAATTTATAATTGATGTGTATGTGTGTGTAACATTACTATTTCATTTTATATATAATTCTGAGAAAAATCTCTTTGTAAAATTCTTTTGCAAAGTAATACAAATAAGTCAGGAGGGATTTTGCTACTTTTTTTAATCAAATTTTAAAATAATTAAATATAATTTTGCATAATACGTTTGCTGGAATCAAATTTCAAAGCAGCAAAGCATAAAATATGAGTTCTTTAAAATGTGTAATTATTTTTAATCAAGAATTTCCTTTAAGACATTCATAAGAATTTATAATACTTTTGTTTTATTTCTTATTTTATATGTTATGAATCGATATAAATATCACATTATTTAACAATTGTTTTATAAAAAAAATTATTTGTAAATTAGTTCAATTCATAGATTAAAATGAAACTTTTTGGTAGAACATAACTGACCAGTATTCAGTTTTTTTCCTGTATTACTCGCCAACATAATAAAATTTCTCTCCATAATATGAGATGCAAAATTTATTCTCCATATTGAAATTAATATATTCCATTTATGAAAAAAACTGACTCTTCTGTAATTGAGGAAATTACTATGTTACTTTAAATATACCTTTTCTTTATGCTGGTTGTCAAGTACTTTCAATATTAAAATTTAAATTTTTATACATAATCTAATATTTTTACTTACTTATTTAATTTCAGTTACGAATAATGAATAGATAAAACCATTTAAAATCCCCCTACCTATATTTATGCATTAAAGATTTCATTATTTTTAATAGATAATTTGCCTGAACGTTTTATACATTTGCGTTGTTGAAAATTTATTATTTATATTATTAAAAATGTTTAATATTAAACTTTAAATAAAAGCTACCATTATCTAAATGTCTTAAAGACTACCTTTCAGTATAAAACTTTAAATCAAATTTGCCGAATATTTTGTATTTTCATATAAAATCACCGAACTATTCAAAAATTTGTTAGTATTTTTTGTATTTTTCATGCATCGTGTGTCGTGCCTCCTTCATTATTAAATTCTACAACCGTCTTTCAGTCTAATTAAATAGTCAATAATTACAAAACCCTATATGATGATACACGTAAGAGCAAGACAAAACGCTTTATTAACTACTTAAGAATAGATACGATTGTTCTCTCTCGAATCTTCCTTAATTCAGTCAACCTTTGTTTATATTCTAATAATGAAATCTTAGTATTTTAATAAGGATTCTCTTCAATCTAAGCGATTGATTACTATGTTTCAATAAAATCTATAATTATTTTTCAGCCTGTTGTTATCATTTATCTCCCTTCTCTATCCTTTCAATTCTATTTCACTTATATATCACTATCTTTAATTCAATTCAATACACCTCTTAACTTCATGCAATTTATCTAATCTAATCGCATTTCATTTTCAAAGGGAAGAAATTTTAATTTTATATAATTCAAATTGTCCCCGAGGTAAGTGAAGAGAAAGTCGCGAATAGCCCAACGTCACAATATATAAAAGAATTGTGTGTAATTGCAGTCGAACAAATTCTGTAAAAATAAGCGAGTGAAGGTAAATCACAGATTTATGAGCTTTTAAGTTCATCCGATGTCATACATATAACCAATTTTAACCAATCTTGATTCATATTAAAGCATATTAATCACGAAACAATAGTTAAAACTCCTAACAGCTGAAATAATAACCTCTAGCAATAGAAACGTTTAAAATCAAAGAATTAGCTGAATCTTTTTTCTAATAAAAACAGTTAGATTTTTACAAAAGAGATGATTGGATATCCAAAGATAAAATGTATGTAAAAAAAATAATTCCACTCAACACATAAATTAATTCGAGAGTCCTCGATTCTGTTTTTAATGTTTTATAATAGATTTAACAATTAAAATAATAAATAACAGACATTAGACTAATAAATAAATAATTAATTAAACTAAAGTAACTAATCCAGAATTTCCAAGAAAATGAGCATATCCTCTGCATAGAGTTCATACCGAGAACAAATATATTCCGAGAATATATAGGTTGGATGGTTGACAGAGTACTTCAGCCTTCCGGCCTTTAACCTTCAGTCAGATGTCTGTAGATAAGTTGCTTCGGCCTGTTACTTGCTCAAAAATTTAAAATTAAATATAAAGGAAAGAAAAATTCTTCCGAATACATTTGTGGGAGTAACCAGTTCAATATCCTATTAGTTGAGATCGTTGCTCCGAAAGACAGGAACGTTTATGTTTGCATAACTGAGATTTCTTTAAAATTTGGAATAAAAATATTGGTAGTAACTGGGAAGAAAAGATTAAGAACGATCAACAATTCTAAATTATTATTTAAAAAGTTTGAGGAATTATTTATAGAAAAATACTTCTAGATTAATTGATACAATTGTCAATGGAAAATTCTTCAATTCTTGGAAAGATCCTATTCTCGATGGTTTCAAGATAGGCGTGGAATTTTCTAGAAATTTTAACAATAAATCTTTAAGCTTAGAATATTAATAGAGTTCCGAATATCTTCATTTAGCATAAAACATCAATCATCTAAACATCATTTTGAGTGATTTTTCTAAGGAACTGATGTGGGTTTTAACAGCGTGCCTCTAGATTGGGTTAGTGTAGGTGAGAATTGGTTGGATAATCAAAGTGTAGGTAAGTATCTTGCTTTCCGAGAACATGAGTATATCGACGATGAAGTCCAGTCCTTGTGTTCTGGAATCATACTAAATATTTTGCCAAATATGATCACATTGTATCGCCAATTTGGACCAAGATTGATGACCCAAAATAAATAACACTGTTTATATTCTCCGATAGCTTTATATAAAAAGTCTTATTTATGAAAAAAATATTCCTCCTCTTAAATTTATTTTTTTATGTTAAAAAATTCTTTAGTAAGGATATTTTTCTCTGTTTCTTATTCCTAAAAATATTGGCAGATCAATAACTTCCCTTTCTCTAAAAATTTATTATTCTGTAGCGTGGTTATAACTTCTTCGACACCCTGGTTCTACAAAATCTTTCACCCTTTATTATAATAAATGAGTCAGACAGAGTAATGAACACAAAATGAAACAAAAATGATAACCATAAAAACTTAAAAAGAAACTAAATTTTATTGTTATAAAGTAATGATCTACATTACATGTGATATTTACAATAGTTCATTTTAAAATGTTAGAAAACAATTTCTCTTCTCATCAGCGAGATCTTTGATTTTTGATGTAAAAAAGGTGTTTTACACAACACAGGTCAAGGATTTACATTGTAAAGATTACACAAAATACTAATAGAACATCATCTATCACAGGATGGAAACTAAGTAGTAGACTAGCTCGCAAGGTAAAATGTAACATAGATTTCCATTAAGAGACCATAATATATATTTCGAGATTGGGATATTTATTCATAAAACATTTATTCACACAGCAATTACAAGAGGAAAAAGTGTCTAAAAAGGAAATGAATACATGTAAGAAACGTAATTGTATTTGTCATTTGTAAATTTCATTGACTTAATAAAGGAATTTATTTTACAAATATTTATATTAAAAATAATAAGTCAATTGTGAAAATGCACTTTAAAGTTTGAAAAAAAAAAGTGATTACAATCGGATGTATGTTAATTAAATAAACAACAAATCTGATGGTTTAATTGTAATTTTTCAAGACATGCTGAATAAATATGCATATCTCCATATTCATAAAGTACAAATGAAACAGTATAACAACAAAACCGCTAAAACACGACAACGTAATTCTTGGTAATTTTAATATACTTAGCCTCTTAATTCATACAGATTTGGTTTTAGAAAGTTAGAGGTAAAAATTAAATAGTATGTCGCCTTAATGATGAATAAATATTACGAATCTTAACTAGTATTTTTCATTTCTATATGAAACAAAATTCTTGTCTATTACACTAAGCAATTAATTTTCTAAAAACTATAGCTACTTATTAAGAAGACTAGAAAATACATAGGTTTTCAAGATAAGCATACAACTAGAATTGTTCAGATTGTCATTAAATTTTTTGAATGATTCTTTTAAAATCCATGTTGAATTAAATACCAATGACATAACTTTACTTTCAAATGTATGAAAAGTTTCATCTTCCTTCTATAAAAACAATAGCACCCACTGTTTCTTAAAACTATTTACAAAATGCATTAATCATATTAAGTAGACGTATTGGTTATAAATTTGAAATAGTTATATACATTTTCACTAAAAAACACACTCTACAGACATATCATTAATACACACTTTATACAAAATAATAAAATCTAACATTTCACATACAAATTTTGTTCACATTTACATTGTACATCGGAATAATCAGATTGTCTTAGTATGTTCTAGAAGCATTTTAACTGTGATTGTCATTATAATGAATTTGCTGTGGAGTTCGCCAGATTTGACGACTAGTTTTGTTCTTTGTTGAATCACATTGTATATTAGACTATCAATACATTATACATACATCTAAATAAATATGGAACACATTAGAACACAATAGTTCCAAATAATAGTTGATTGGAAAACACTCTTTGGTTGTCTGCTGACTTAAACAGTTTTAATAGGATCAAAAAATATTCTTAAGTTTAGTACCAAATAGATAAATATACACACTTATTTCATTAAAATTTATATTTTCAATGAAGCTTCCCACTGCGTACATTAAAACTAAAATTCAGCATACATTTATAGTTACAAAAATTGAAATAATTTATGTTTATTTATTTTAAAAAACCGAATATTTTGTCTGTTATTCAATGGAAACCTTTCATTGGTTTTTATTCAGGTAGGAAACTTTAGGTGTTATTTTTTTCAGACATTGTTCACACTATTTAAGAACATCTCTCTTTTTCTCTCATTACATATAATAACACATACACCTTACATTTTATTAACTGAAATTTGATTACTAAAATTGGATTATAAATATTACTACGTGCATAATTCATACTTTTAATTTCATTAGAAACATGACAGATTATTGAATCTAATAGTCTTATTGTTTATGAATCAATTTTCGACATTCTTGATTGAGTAAAACTTCAAGTTAATATATTGAAGTTGTTACTCATCATAAGAAGAAAAAAAAATTATTTGTACCACTGGAAGCTTCAATATGTACTGCACATTTTCATCATATGACACATTACTTGACATAAAAAATAAAAGAAAACAAAAATGATTTCTTAATTCTTTTGAGTCTCAATAACAATGGCCATCAACACATGACCTCTTCACCATGAAAATCTTACCAGTCAATTTATGTTCTTTATCAATATCGAAATTAATACAGTTCGATTTATTCTCCAACGTAATATAATTTCACAGATTATATCAGACAGCATATTTTTTTATTCTTCTTCTAGACTCCATGAGGTAAAATTCTTCGTTTCAGAAGTCCATATTTTAATGTAACAACCATATTGCGTGGAATTATTCGTATAGTTTTGTTTCACCCAAAACAGCTTACGAATGAATCGTGCATTTACAAAAAAATGCAATATTTTGACAAGTTTGGTAGATATTCGTACAGTCTGTCAGATGAAGTGAGTTAACACAATTATTCTTTGTTTTATGACAAAGGCACGATGATAGTATTTCATAATCTCTAAATGAATCATTTCGTCGAACTGAAATTTAGTCCAGCTAAAATCAAGCTCTTTAAATATTATATCTCAAAAAGAGTTCATTTTATAGAATAGTGGTAAGTCATCGGTGAGAAAATGCAAAAAGGAGTATTAGTGTGGACAGTGTACATTGTAGAATGTAATTGTAATATAGTTTATTGGAGGCACTAGATGGATTAGGACGAGGTCGACCTAAAAAGAGAAAAAAAGATATTTTATAATCAAGCAATTTTAAAATAATATTTTTTTAAAAAAATATAAGTCTAGGACATTTTTGCAATTTTTTTTTTGTTATAAATTCTAATAAAACTTAATAAACAATGGAATTGAGGAAAAAAAATCACAGGCTTTACAATTAAAATATGAAATCCGAGAATTATGCTCCTTACTTAAAAAAGATAGTGATCCTTCGAAATCTAAATATTGTAATAAACATTAATTATATTTTAATAAAATACTAATTATTTTTAATACGAACTTTGGATTAAAATTTTTAAAGCGATCTTCAGAGAGTAAAATGATTAATTTATCAGAAATGTTATTACAAAAACATCGACATTGAAAGATTAAAACTGCTTTGTTTATTTTATTATGCTTATTATTGAAACCGATAAGGGCATTTAAAGGGAAAAATGATTTTAGTTCGAGTAATAAACATAATAGCAGGGGTACAGCTGTGAAAATAATTAATTATAGCTCTTAAGATTATATTTGACAATAATTAAACATTTCTTTAATTACAAGATGTAATAAAAATGGTCAGTTTATTTATAATTACTAATTGCGGTTTATTGCTTAACTTGTTTAATAGTTTAGTGTTAAAGTGCATAAAATATTTCCAAATATACTATATTTCAGGAAAAAAGATAATTTATTTTAATTATTTAATAAATAATTACTTAGCTATTTATTTATATTAATTTAAGGACAACTGTAGGATAAGAACCTGTGCTACATAATACATTGATGCAGTTTGTATATTATTACTCTTTTGGGGAGAAATGTGAACCGGGGTATTTAATATCACAAAAACTCACCAGTGATTGGTTTCCAAGGCTTTGTTGTGGGTTGTTCTGTGGCAGTGTGATACCAGTATGGGTCTCTAGATGGCGAAGGACGTATGGGAAGCTTCGGTACTCCTGTTGGCAGCACTGGTGGTGCGTAAGTCATAGGTTTCCATGGTGGTCTCATAGGGACGAAGTTTGCAGGAGCAAGCTGAGGACAAGATGCTGCAAAAAAGAGAAAAGATTTGTGCTTTTAGTTATTGTTGAAAAATCATAACTAGATTTAGCTCTTGCGCCATAAACCTTAAATTGCAATATAAGTGCCTTCTGCTTATGATGTGACGAAAGTGTGTATCTGTTATCTAGATGTTAGAAGAAATGTTAAAAAAATGAGAAAATGAGTGATTGACGAAGTCAAAAATAGAGGAGAATCACTGGGATATCCGGGGGACGTATCATCCTTGTTTACCAAAGACAGTAAACTCAACGGGAAAGATTAAGATATCTAGGGTACCCCTAGGTCATAATTCTCCTCCTTAACCAAAGTGGTTAAGCTCCTTAAGTTACGTTATAATAATTGTGGAAATTCAAAATGTGTGTGTGAATAATAGTTCTTATGTAAAAATTGTATTTCTCAAAATAAAACCTTATCACTCTTTTCCATCGAAATGGTATTATTCAAGTGCTTGATGTTAAAGTTAAAATTAAGTTTGAAATTCAAATTATATTAAAATTGACTTACATTGTTTCAGTATTTTCATGCCATAAATAAGAGGATCTTCTCCCCGAATACAGCTGTCACCTGCTTCTTTAATGAAAGCTTCTTCTCCATTCCTCAGCACCTTACCGGACTGTAAGAAAAAAAGTTGTTTGAAATGTTTTTCCTGAGAAACAGCCATATAAACTTATATTTGAAAGTGTAAAGAAATTCCTTAAATTTAAATGATCGCAAATTACTTACAAAGCACTGAAATCCTTCCATATCTCTCCTTTGAGTGTAAGTGAAAAGAACACCATCTTCTTCCCAACTTCCTAAACATCTATACTCCCTCTCTGAAAATAAAAAAAAAGCATACCAATGAAGCAAAGGAGAGAAAAACGTATGTATGCACTCATCAAAAAATGCACCCAGAAGGAAACAAATGCAATTTGTTTCGTCTGTGTTATAAATACAAATGATTAAAGTGTCAGCAACATCGGCACCAATGATGTTCAGCAAACTACTGACTTACCACGCTCCTATGGATCCTTTAAAAGGTCCTCTCAAAGAGCGTAATTTTGATTCTGACCAGTATGCTTGGATTAAATTTATAACATAGAAGTTTTAGGATGCTTTTGAGAAGAAAACAAGAGTCATTTGAATAATTGGATGCTTTTGTGAAGAGTCGCATCGTAGGATTGCAAAAAGATGGATGGTCATTCCGTTCGATTATGCGCCATATCAACGTGCAGATGTTACAGTTTCATGCTGTTGGTGAAATTGGGTTCAAGGAAGTTATCGCTTACGACAAGTAACCACGGACTACAAATAGGGAAGATCGAAGAATTGTCCGGGAAGAAAGGATCACACCACCTGTGACAGTTCTGTATTGCTTGATTGGAGAACATTACGGAGATTGCCCTTGACACCACAACGTTACCAGAGATTTCCGTTGCCACTTCACGGTGCCGAGGTAGACCACCTTGAAACCAAGCGGAATGGCAGTGGGGCACCTTCATTCACAAGTCTTGTTCTTGTCTTGGTCAGAATGATAACTGTTCAGTGTGTGAAGGCTACGCGATCTGAGACAAGTGGAAGATTTGCTGTCATTTATCACACAAACCAGACAAAATGGTGTAATGGTATTAGGTATAATTTCGTTTGATCCCAAATCACTGTTGGTCTTTACCAGATCCATTGTAGGTATGTTAGTGAGGTCCTACGACCAGTAGTCATTCCTTTTGTCAACATCCATCACAGTCCTCTATTTCAACAAGTCAATGTTCGTGTTCATACCACTGTCATCTCAAGAGCTTGCCTTGTAGTTATAGACACTATGCCGTACCTAGCAGCATCATTAGACTTGTCGGCCATAGAAAATTTATGGGATACTACAGGCCGTTCGGTTAAGACCTCACGCTATACCAAAATTTGTAACATCTACAAGTCAAAGCTCAATCTGCTTTGGATGTGTTGAGTCAAGATACCGTTAAGTGTGTCAACGACTCCATGCCACGACGTGAGGTAGTATGTATTAAACATAATGGCGGCCCAGCATTCTCTTAGGAGTAGTAATGATTTCGCATTTTTAACCAATTAATTTTTTCATATCCACCACAAGCTCATTTTTTAAAAAATTCTTGTTGTTGGTGATTTCTATCTTATATTTTCAAATATCTTTTCACTCTGACTATTCTTTCAAGGTGCAACCTTTTTAGACAGTGAGTATATATATATATATATATATATATATATATATCAGGATCCAGAATTTTTTCCTATTAACTTTCTTCATTACATTATTAAATTTTTCAAAAATACTTTGTATTTCAAAATTTCCAACAGTTTAAAGGTATTTATCACTTTGTTAGTTATATTTCTTATGTGGGTAGAAACATGTATATTCTACATTTTTATAGTTTTGAAGTATAATCTATCAATTCATATTTCAATTAAATCTAAATACTGTAACATAATTGGAGGCCGATATTTTAAATGAGAAACGTTGGGATTATTTTTTGAATGAAAGTGTCTAAAATACCCTTAGAATGTAAATTTCATACTAATTATGATCAAATAAATCAACAATATTAATATTTTATACGAGATTCAAACAATGTAAATAAAAGAGAGCTTCAGAATGACATTATCGTGTCCATACTGTCAAATAACAATATCTAACTCATAATATTTTTGTTTGGTTGCTCGAAATTTCATTAATCTTCACATTCCCGGGTAACGGGAACTTTTTTATTTCAACAAATTGAAGAAATTTTTTTTTTGTCGAACTGATAAATTATAGAACTAGAAACTTCTTTATAATAGCATTTGAACGTCAGTGTCAGAAAATTTTCATATGAAAAAGCTCAAAATTTTTTATAAAAAAATTTAGCGTTAAAAATAATTTTATTTTTAATTCACAATTGAACAATGTTTTTTTTTTAAACGATTATGGTAGTAATTTAAGAACTGTGAGCGAATATCATCTATACTTGAAAAGAATTTGATTCGTTAAATGTTTTTCGTAGACAGTTAATAGCGGAAATAGTAAAATTATTTTTAATTTCCTTATGCAGAATGAAAATAACTTTTGAAAGCATTTATAGATTTAACAGACAATATAAAATAAATAGCAAGAGTGCAAGGTCAAACATCACCTCATATTAGAACTAGTACCTTAGTGTTTCCACAAAGTAATTATCGAACTGACTAATGGTTACTCAATCTCTTCTAATCTAAAATATATCTCGATTTCCTGTTGAATGAATCCTAATAGACTGGTTCATGAAAAATAAAATTATAATAAACGAATCATTTATGTATCCATGACTAGAGATTAATATTTTGTTTTTTTATTTTATTCTTCGACAATTTTTTCAAATTTTTTTAAAATCAGAATGAATAATTATCACATTATTAAAGTAAATAAAAAGAATTTTTAGTTAGACGTCTCTCAAAATTTCGCGTAAAAACATTCAGTATGTTAGATTGTATGTAAAGAAAATTATTCATTTTTAACGAGAGTTTTTTTTCTTAAATTCTAAAATGAAGTTTTATAATCTAAGCATAACATGGAAAAATTAAAAATTATATCAATGCGCAGTAAACGCTTCAGCCTTTTAAAGATTGATTAAATAAACATATACCTCCAAAATGTCTGTTATATGAAGATTCCATTTTACAATGCAATTTAAGATGAGAAAATAAATGATTACACGAAGAAACAGCATTTTAATATTAATTTTTCTTGATTTAGTCAGTCTTTTAATATTAGATATGTTTCCAATGAATACAATAGAACACATTCATTGTAAATTGATGAAATACATCCAGTAAGTTTCCTAAATTTCTAGCCAATTCACGATCTGCTTGGAATCAGTGAAATGATGACTATTAATATCATTAATATGATTTGATCGCTCTTTTAACGTCGAACTGAGAAGCAACACGAGGGGGATTGGTGATGGACAACGTAATTTTGAGCTCTGATCAAGTGACGAGGACGACTCCGGAGCCTGACTTTCCCTCTCCAAACTATCATGGCACACCTTCGTCACGACTTAGAGCATCTACAGTTGTAACGTGCATCCCACCCGCCAGAGCTCGAACCCAGGATTCGATGAAAACGACGCCGGCCGTTAGTTCGTAACCATGACAACTAAACTATCTCGAGCACATTTTTATATTATCAGCTCATACAAATACATTTAAATCTCATGAAATCAAGCGGTATTTTTTCTTGTTCAGAATTTATTATATACGTTAGCAATTTACGTACATTACAGATACGGGACAACAAATATCTAATATGCAGTGTTTTAAGTCGCAAAATTGAATTTAAGTGACGTGTCCCCCTTCTTACATTTGTCGAGAATGTATTTCGTACATTCATTTCGACACCGAAGAGGAGACGAAATTGTTTACAGTCTTCACCGAAAACGGTTGCGCAACACATACAGGGAAATAAAAGGAATTCAATGCCTTGGTTGGCATTGGGTTGCATGTAGTCAGTAATGGGAGGAAAACTAAAAGGGTGGTTGAACAATTCAAGGTTAACCGTACAATCTGTAAGCAAAATATTAGACAATGGACACGTGAACATGTCGCAATTTGAATACGGCTCTATCGCTCTAGCCATCGCGACATGACCTTTTGTTTTTTCTTGGTAATTGCAGCGTAATTATTTTAATAGCAAACAAAGTGCAGGCAATAAGATCACAAACGTTGAGATTTCTTGTTATTAAAGCAAATGGCGCTATTTCATTATTGCTATAAAAAGGATGGGCATTATCTGGTCGTTACGAAGTTCGTAATTTAAGAGTAAAAGAAAGTCCGGAAAACCGCAAGATATTATTTATTCTAATTAAGGTACGTCACTAAAGAATACTCTCACATTAATTACAGCAGTTAAAAGTGTTTCCTAAAAATTCAGAATTTTCTTGCTAGTCACAATAATTGTAATAAAATATGCTTTTAGAAGCTTATTCTGTAATTAGTGGAAAATATTGGGCTGATTAATGCCTTGGTACAAGAAATTAAATATTAGGAGCATGAACACTTCCTTTAAATTTGACAGTGAATTTCGTGGTATTTTGTGGAAAAGTATATCCAGTAAAATAGATTTCACTGCGCATTTATACTTAGAGGGACAACTAATATCTTTCCTAAATATAATAAACCTTGTTGTTGTTAACGCAATATTTTTGCTATTTTTTTTTCTTTTGTGTTTAATACATTTAATATTCTTTCGGAAAACAGCATTCATTTTTTACAAAGGGCTCACAATAAATTGTTCTTAAAAAGAATTAAATATGTTAATTGCCATAAAATATTTGATGTTTATTAAAAAGAAAAATATTTTAAGCGAAATGGAAAATTCTTTTTTAATGGATAATGCAAGAAGAGAACGCTAGCGTTTCAATATTGCTTACAATTTTTATAAATTAAGAATTAGAGCATTTTTGGCAATAAATAAGTTATTTGTGTATATTATTACCTTTACCAGTAAATTAGGGTGGAATTCGAGAGACTTACGCATTGATCTCCAAAACAATATAGCCCAATAGCTAAAAATAAATATCTTTTTGTACACAATACTCGTATATTACTACAAGTAAACTCCAACAACGTATAAAAAATTGTTCGATTGTTCTCACACAACAATAATTGTCCCATGTAAAGCATTTCTCTTTCATCAAACTCCGACACTAACAAAACAAAAAAAAACATGTTTCCTAAAACAAAGGCAGGTTCAAGTTCATAATCAATCAATCATACGCTGATTAGATCTTTTACAATCAATGATTCAAGTTTAAAATCCAACTACATGGAAATTGCGTGATGTCTTGAACCCCAGGGAAAATCACACGCACAAACCCTCACTCCCAAGAAAGTTGCGTCACAGCTTTCTTGAAAGACAACGAAATCTACATATTGGTTCCTTATTAGAATATAAACTGTCTCATTTCACGAATTTAATCCTTAATAATACTGAATAGACTGCTCATAGGATCACTTAAAGTAGAAACCATTGCTATCTTACCTTAAGAAGAAGAAAAAAGAATTTCGATTGTTCTTTGTCGTCAATTAATGGTACTTGCATTGTAGGTGTGGGCTATGGGTCGCGCGTTTCGCACGCGTCACTTGCCATCATTGTTAAAGCGACACACTCATTAAAAAATATGCATTGTTCATTGCAGAGTTCACCTGCTCACTCTTGACCTTCAACTTCTTTAGTCGGGAAAGAACAGATGCAGAAGGTGTGCGAATTCAGTACCGTTACGTTTCGCCTTGGGTTTTTTTCCCCACTAAATGTTCGTCCTGTCTTGTTATAATTACTTAAGTATGGCTTGGAATGTTTTTTAGGCGCTCCCTAATAGGGATTGAAAATGGGACAATTATGGTTTGTTTATCCTCTCTCTCTCTCTCTCTGCATTTTGGTGGTTTAACATAAATGGTGAACAATATGATTTTGGTTCAAATATTCATTCTTAATTTGCAAAATAATATTCAAAGCAACTACGAAGGTTAAAATATTCTCGATAAGAATCTGCTACTCGTACATTTCTTACTTCGAATTTAATGTTAAAATATTGATCACATCATTAAATAATGCATCCCGTTATTAAATGGCTCATGTATTCTGATCGTGGCACCTTGATGCAATTTAAGGTCATTTTACACCGATTCTAAGATAATATTTTGACTTAATTTTTTTCCATTAGAATAGTTCTTAATATTGAAATAGATATTTTTTCCTGAATTATAAAAAATATAATTAAAATTAATTCTCACAGTGAATTCTTCATGTCCGAGATTTTGATCTTGCTCATTACATACTTATGAAATATAGGTAAAATATATTTGCTCAGATGTATCAATTCATGTAAGTTATTAAGATATAATGTTATTTTAGATCGTTTTTAATCATTTAAAAATTGTTTGAGAATTTCTGAAAGGTTTTATGTGCTTTTTTTTTTTTTGCAGACCTTGTGGGGCGATAATATACGACTAATTATAATTGCCTGATATTTTATTGTGATTTCAAAAATCGGTTGATCTCATCTCGAAAAGAGCATCCTTCTTTTTCTAATTTAACATATTCTATTCGCATATATCTTTATAATTGATTGACAAATATTTAACTTTCTCAATAGTTGAATGAATTCCAATTGTTTAATTCCTTAATATATATATATATATATATATATATATATATATATATATATATTGTTTTGTTCATATATATCATTTCATAAATTTAATTAGATTATTTAACAATTGAAATTTATATTCTTGCATATTTGGAATGGATTAGATATTGATTAAAATTGGCAACATCTTTATATATTAATGAAACCGAAATTCAAAGAATAAAGAAGTAATATTTTCAATCATTGACCATCCTATCAAAAGCGTCACCAAGTAATTGTCTGAGAATCAAATACGAGAATAGTGTTATCTGCATTAACTCATCTTCAGAGCAAGATCAAAAGATGAGTTATTTAAAAGTTCACTTTTTCCTTTTTCGTCTACGGTCGAATACCTCTAAATTCACTGAAGCAGATCATCAGAAGTTCGAAAAGGAAAGAGTTACGATTGAAGTTCTCAAGGGTTCTGTGAGATATTTCTTGACCGTGGGAATCAAAAATATCAAATATTTGAAAATAAAGTACAATATTTCTTATTTTCCACGATTTGCATCGGTTGTTAATGAAAATTGCCAAGTATGGATTTGAAATACGCTTATCTTGAAAATTCTCTTGGGAAAAGCAGCAAAAAAGAACTGCGATCAGGCCAATTCATAATTTCAAAATATATGAATATCACTATTCAAATACTAAAGGTCTACGAATACAAACTTGCACTTTTCGAATTTAAAAATGTATATTGGTTACTTCCAAGGGCATATTTACAAGTTTAAAACATTTGTTGACATGCTAATTGTAGTAACACTGTATAAAAATGAAATGATAACACGTTTTCTGGCAGAGCATTGTATCAAAGTTCATGATTTTAAAGAACCGGATATCATACTAATATGAAGCCGGATGCTTCGATGATATCCTGCCTGATTATTAAATACCTGTATAGTAAATACATCCGGGAAAGTTAACTCTCGAAACTGTTATTAGGGCCTTACAGAACTTTGTGTTTTTGCTTTTCAATGCGGTTCGAGAGTAGGTCATTTAACATTCCACAACATGAGAAGAAACTGGATATTAGATTAGATTAAGGCCATTCGAAAAATAGCTTTACATGTTCGCGCATAAAAGTAGACACAATTTTTCGAACATGTTTTTCAAAATGTCATGGCCTCACGTTTTACAGTATATTTAAAATTCCATCATGATGCCTCAATTAATTAAAATATACACTTTAAATAATGAAATTGTTTTAAGGAAAGCCCCTCTGTATTTCATTATTCTTTAATTTAAATATGTGAATTATTATTATCCATAGATGAACTTCCATGAGATGAATTAATGTATGAACTAGTAAATTTTTATCAATTGAATGATTAGTTTGACTTCAGTGAATTTTACTCATTTTATGATATTCTTTCTCTTATCTAATGTGATGCACAAGCTAATATATTAACTGCTTTCAAACTTCTGATTTTTTTGTATGTATGAAGTGCCAAGAAAACTATACAAGAAAGTTAATTTGCCAATCTGATTTCCAAATTGCATTTTTTTTTCACTTCTATGTTTTAAACTTTTCTTTATAATCGAGAAATCATACAAAATAAAACTTTATAAATTCTCATAAGAAAATATTTAAGCTAAAAATAAATGGACACACATTTTTAAGGAATCATCTGATTTGATGTATTTTTATATTCACATTAATGCAATCTGCTAATTCTGTATGCAATTAAGATAGTGTTATATCTGGTTTTAGTCTATGTTAATTCAAAATCATGTTAAACTGTTTTCACATTATTAGTAACAGATGCATAAATGTTTTTACAAGTTTTTACACTTTGAGTAAATTATCAAGATTCTTCAATTTACCTTCATAAATATGACCGCGTTCTTCGCAATTGCTCACTGTGTAAAACATGATATCCGGATTGTTGCAATCGGATGATACTTTGGCGCACAATCCATGGGTTCCTGGAACCTCACCGGTGTAATCTCCCATGATTGGACAAGCAGCTATTTGAATTTTATGCAATCCTGAAAAATTACAATACATAATTTTGAAGACTAATAGTAATTAAAAATTTTACCAAATATTTAAATGCCTAACAAATATTCTTATTATACGCAGCTTTTGTCTCATTAAAACCAAATAATATTTAAGAAGAACAAGAACCAGTTTCGTCTGGATGAATTACTTAAAGAATACAAAGAAAAGTCTCGGAATTTGAACTTGATACAAATATGCGGGAACTAAAATACATGAACAAAATGGAACAATATATATAAATTGACATTTTGGTAACATCTCCAGTTAATTATAAAAATTCTAATTAAGATATAAAATTATTAATTCATGATTACAAAAATGTATTATTTTACTACTATAACTTTAAAATGACATACAAGAAAGCAATATATTTGTTTAAAAGAGGAAATGATAACTTACTTTATTTAAATGTACGTAATAATTATTATTTGATAGCCGCAAAATTTTAATTATCTTAAATGATACAGTATTAAATTATTCCATTAACTGACTCTTATACAATAAATTAACTTACTGCCTTCTGTAATCCATGCCTCGGCAGGAAATTGCTGATCGTGACAAAGACTCTCAGAATAGTGATTGCTAGATTCCACACCTAAATATAAGGAGTAAAATTTCAAAAATTGTTCATATACTATCAGAATTTTTTTACTTTACAATGCATTTTTCTTTTAAAGAGTTCGGTTTCATTTTAATTATATTATTTGCCATCTGTCTGAAGTTAGTTTAACAATTTCGCACTGAATTTCATGTTTCACATGATTTCACTTTGTTCAATAACACTACTATTTCATCTCTGATAGCGCAGCAATAAAATATAATGAATTCTTCTCATCTATTATCAAAACAGTACAAATATAAAAACTTTTTTTTCGTAGAATTAAAAGTACAAAAACAAGTAATTTACAAATTAGACAAATCATGTATGTTTTGATAGATTTAATTAAAGTTTGCCACGAATACCGATGACTTATTTATTACATATAGCATACAAAAATGATTTGATATATTTTCATCGCTTTTAGCTTAAAGTCACAGAACAAACCTTTGTGATATAAAATTTTAAATTTTAATATTGTAGACTTAAGTATTAAACAAAATTAAAATAATTATATATATTGTTTACTTGAAATAATTTCTATAAATATGCATCTAAGCTGATTTGACTTCAAATTAATCAATAATAAACGATAGTTATACTAGTTACGTTATAAAAAAACTAGTTCTAACAACTTTTTCCAATATAAGACAAAATAAAGTTCCAGAAAAGTTCTTACCCAATTGAAATTCCATAACATTTGGTGCTCTTCTCTGCAGCCAAATACAATTGTAAGTTTCTTCGCCACTAGAAATTCAAACCACTGTTAGAATATTCTTAAAAAACACAAGTTAAACTTTGTTTCATAAGGATTTCATTAATAGGTGAAAAATTGAAATGTATTTGGAATCATATCAAATGTATTAAAATGTTTTGTACTTATTTTAATTTTCTATGTTAATTAATAGTAGTCGATACTTCTCTATCACATTATTTAACAGAAATGATACATAATTACAACAACTGAAAATAAATTTAACAATCCAAGGAATAATTTTAAAACGTAAAGAAACTTTGTTGTCGTAAATTATGAAAAAAAAGGGAGCATGAAAGAAATAATTAAACATATAAAAAAAAGTATAATTTTTATTTCACTTTATTAGTTCAGTTTGGGAGCTTCTAATTGAATTAATTAGTCTACATAATTATTCCTTTACACTAAGCTTTAGTCTTTTAGGTAACTAAACAAAATATTTTAAAATTATTTTTATTTATACTACATTCGAAAAATATTATAAATATAAATCAACTATGTTTGTATAAATATTGAATGAATATGAAAGTAACTATAGAACTTTTTCATTTTAGAAAAAAAAAATTATCCCAATAAATTGAATCAGTTTTAAAAATCTTTGGATACATTTTTCAGAATTTTCTTGAAATGAAGTCCCTTTACATAAAAATTGTGACAATTAATTAATAAGTAATTAAAATAAAAATAACATTTTGTTTCCTGTGCTAGAAAGCAAGGATTTAGAATGAATTCTCCACATTACAATAGACTTGAATCCCTTTTTATATTTGTGTAAAACACTAAAAAAAAAAATCCATTAGGTTTCCTACTTAACCAGTTAAGTGATGTATTGAAACAATGACAAATGTCTCAGTAAAAAAATCTTATTAGGAAAAAACAAATCTTTCATCATCTTTTTAAATGTCAAAGCAAATTTCTACAAATTGAGCTAAAATCTTTATTCCTTTGTTTAAAAACTAAAAACTAAACCAAAGTTGGTTATCCTGCTTTGTCGAAAGTGTATGTGAAACGAGCCATGACCCTTACCACTGTGTGACTGTGTAGACAATAAATCGGTCGTTCGGGGTCGAATTTTCTCGAAGGATGCACCGGCCCGTGATATCTTGGAACAAAGTATGGTCTCTGAACTGGAAAGAGTTACCGTTGACCACCAGGTGCTCCCACTGACCCTGCGACCACTCGGGAAAGCGACAGTGGGCAGCTTCCACTTGGGCTGGAAGGCTTCGGTCTGGTACTGTAGAAAAAGTTTATGAAATTTAGTTAAAAAGACAATGAAAGTTCTTTTATGTTGCATATGTTGATCTAAGTCGGATGTAGTTCATATAACTATAAATTTAATTGTAAAATAATAGAAATGTAAATACAAATTCATGAAAGATGTTAGTTTTTATTAAGGATACAGATTAAATTAATGTTAGTTGTAAGTAAAATTGAATAAATTCAATTTTACTTATAACTAACATTAATTTAAATAAATTGAATGTTGTTTAAAAAAGGATTTAAAACTGGCAGAAAAAATTATCAGCTATTTTCTGTACTATAATACAAGTTTCACTGAACTTGAGCATGAATACGGTTGTTTATTAACGTCGAACTGAGAAACAGTATGAGGTCTATTGACGACATAGCTCCTTATATGAGACTCAGTCAAGGGACGAGGAATGACACATGAGCTGGCTTATATCTCTTCAAACTTCGTCACTAGGCAAACAAGAGGACATTGAACTTCGACTAGATTTAACGTGCATCATCTCCGCTACACGACAGTTCTTCAATGGCATCAGGGTTCGAACCCACGACTCGACGAAAGCAACGCCGTCCACGAGTCTGTGACCATGAACACTAGGCTACCGCTTCTCCTCATTGAATATGAGAGCGAATTGATTACATACAAAAAAAAAAAAAAACTATTTCTACTCGAGGCAAAATTAATTAATTTAAGCTAATAATTATTAGGTTGGTGAAACCTAATAATCATTAATACCTAATAATTAAACGCCAGAAAAGAAGAACAAAAATAACAGCTTTATTTTTAAAAAAATTTGTTTTAAATAACTTCAACACTTACAAGGACTAAGAACGAGAGATTCGTATCCAACCGTTGCTGAAGTGAGCTGATTTATACAAGTAGAATCAGATGCTAATGAAACATAAACTCGACCTGTTGTTTTATCTTTACGGTAGAGCTGAAAAAGAAATTACATTTTCATCAAAATCATTCCATCAACAACCACTGTTCACGAAATAAAAGAAAAAAAAAAAAAAAAAAAAAAAAAAAAGAATGTAATTATTTATTACACATATATTTAAATATCATATATCAGATGCCAACTTCCATACTTTTTAACACTTTTCAAAGGTCATCAAATTATGTCTTTTCGAAAAGTATTAATTCAACCAAAGGTTTTCAACCTCATTGGCAATATATATAAACCAACTTCCTTCACACAATTTTACCGAAGAACTTGAATGTATTTCATTTTCGGATCATATATAAGGTAATATTTATATTTATGAACGTCTTGGGATTCCAACTGGCAACGAAACCGTTCTTAAGCCTAGAAAGTTGGGAATCCATTGAATAAGGAAATAAACATACATTTAAAACTAGATACTAAGAAACTTGCTTTAAATATGACGCAATATTCATTACATAAATATTAATACTCTTCCAAAATATTTAATGAAATAAAGCTTTTATATGTCAAGAATTAAATTTAAAGTATTTTCTTAGGTCATTTTTAAAAAGTTTTCAATCGATTTCGATCATTCGCATTCTATTAAAATCGAATAGCTAGATGTTGGGAAATACTTTTATAAAAAATGAAAAAAATAAGAAGAAATTATAAAATTGAGAGCTTACTCCGCATCTGTATTTGGGTCGAGCCTGTGGTTCATCACGTTCGTCCATCAATGCGATGTATCTGTCACCATTTAATCCAGCCCAATCCCCAAGACACAAAAAGGATATGCCTGAAAGATAACACATAGCTTTTTAATGAGGAATGCCTTTTTTGCAACTTCTTTAGAGCCAATATGTTACTTGTTATGTATTTATTTTAAAAATTATACTTCGATTTACTAAGCCATTCGCAAGTTCACGAGTTACACCAAACTTTTTTTTTCTCCCATTTAAACATAAAAGTTGGAATATTTCTATACTATAAATGCATAAGTGTTGTGCTCAGTTTTATCCAATTGCTTAAAGCAATACTGAACACGCTTGCTTAAGCTGAAGGAATTGTACAACATAATTCTGAAAAGTTGAATTTATAAATTAAAAAATATAAAAATACACTGTTTTATTAGTGATACTATTCACAAAACTGTAGTGTGTACCCTCTTTCTCAAAATTTCATTCGTTGTATATAGAACATAACTGTTTTTAGTTTTCGGTTTATTTTTGAAGTATTTGTAATGATCCATGTATATTTGAAAGAAATATTTATGAAGTAAATAGTTCCAAATTACATTATGTTTAATCTTATTTAATACAACATTAAACATCTTTCTTGAATTTAGTTTTATTTATTGTTTATATGTTAATTACATAATGGTGTGAATAAAACAATTTAAATATTTTGAATATTAAAATCTTGGATAAAAGAGAAGGTAAAAAAAATTTCCGCTGAATTTCAATTGTATTCATTCGCTAGTTTAAATATTTATATTAGTTATAAGGTACTGTACCGAACAGAAATATTTTTGTTCTGAAAGAACTATTTTAATTGATTATAAATTTTAATCCCAACCTGTATTAATGAATAATCATACTGAAATATGTTTCCTTCAATACCAAATATTTTACTGACTTGATTAACTAGTTAATCAAAATATTTATATAAGATTAAGTGGTTAATTAAAGGTAGAAATGAATGTTGAGAGAATAATTGAAACAAGAGAACTATTACCAAAGATACTGGTTAAATACCATCTCTACAAGTTTCAAAAAATCTATTTGAGGAAAGTACGAAATCAAAACCAATTACAGTCATCCAAATTACATCTAAATCAATGTAATCTCTAATTTTCTACGATCAACAATGTGACTCTTACATGACAATAGTATCGTGACTTGCATCCTCCAAGTGAAAAGAAATCAACGAACCCTATATGCGGGTCACGTAACTTTTCATACAACTAATACTTGAAAAAGGCAGATTTATACTCTGATTCTTAATGAAATCGGGATGAAGACGAAATTGCCTGTGTCTTTTAATGCCAAGATCTCTTTATGAATATGGGAGTAAAACTGTTGTCACAAATTGCATGGAGAGTTCGCGACATTGGCTACTTTGATTGCGCTTGAAATCTTATATGCTTCCGGCGATTGTGACGACGTTTTCTTGAATCATGTTTTGACCTTATCCAATTGACTGAGGTTAGTATATTCGCTCGAGTGTTATCGCGAATGTATTTAAATTGTTCGCTATCTTTTTTTTTAAATAGGAAGAAGGGGTATTGGCTATGAAAAATTATTTTAGGATGTTGGTAGTCAGATAACATAGTGACTTGTGCGAAAACTAGTTTTTTTTACCGACACTTTTCCCTTGTAACAATGAATTGTAAGACTAAAACAACAGCTTAAAAATAAATTGTTTGTATTGTGTTACATGACAGGTAAAATTTATCAAGGTGCTTAATATGCAAAAGCACATACTAATTTTAGAAAACCGTTTAATTGATATTTGAAACAATATTCAATCCAGTTTTTTTTTCAATTACTTCTGGTATATTGTGGCATGCAATAAAAATCAAAAATCTATATAAACTTTCAAATAAATTTTCTTTTAAACTAATTCACTTAATACAATTTTTGATATGAGCAAAAAAATTATCAATATCATATTTTGTTGGACATCTAATAGTTACTACTTTGAATTGAAAAAATTGTAAACCTAAGAATACGTTTAAATTTTCAAAACTACTATTGAATAGTTTGTATCACTCTGTAATTGCAGTAGTTAAAATCACTAATAAAATTTTATGGAGTTAAATACTACATTATAATGAATTATTTTTGTTGGCTTCTTATTACAGACTTATAAACCATCAGCTGTTGGAAATACGCCATTTGAAATTAGAACGAATTTTTGAACCCTAAATTCTAAAAATCTATTTAAATAAAATTAATGGTTAGTCAATTTGAATTTATAAATACTTTTTTGTAAATATTATGTAAAAAGAGATCATATAGCAAAGCAATCCTTTTAACATAAATCTCATTTTCATAATAGTTTACGATTTTCATTCGAAAATGTACATTGGGACTAATATTATTAATTTAAAACGATGAACAGGACAATTTATACGTAATGCAAAAAGGGAAGAAGAGAGTGATGAAATGTCATTACAGTCCTGAAAAAAGTCAAAAATAATTCGGATATTTTAAGATAAATTTTCGTAATTAAAAATTGCCCAAGGAGTCAAAAATAGCTCCTTACTCATATCTGGGAATGCACACTGTCTGAATCTAACATTCAGTCCATTTCCATTCGGACAGTTACTCAACTCCGAGAAGGGCTGTTCGCATTGGAATTCTCCATGGTTCGCGGTGTACGTGAACCTGAACCTTCCACTGATTGGGCAGAACAGGTCCTCTACCGTCATCATTGTTCCTGGCTCGTGCTTGCCTGCAAAAATACAAAGAGAACTTCATGAGCAGTCCGAACAACTGCAAAAAAATAAAATAATATCACTTCCGCAATGCATTACTTAGAAAGCAATTCTTGCAGAGTTTCTATTCATTGTATACATGATGAGGGATTCACTATTATTAAGAAGCGATTCTTCTACCCTGAAATGTAAAGCCAATCATACACGCTGTAATTAATATTGTTGTCTTAGTGTTGGTCATGTGTTTATGGGAAATAGAGAAAGATTTTATCTATGCAATGTATTCATTCAAAAGATGATGAAAGCACACAGTATGAGAACTTTTGTGTATTTATATAAAGAAATTTTTATAGCACATGCAATTAGAGTGGGAGTCTAGATGTTTGTTTAGTAGCGAAAACAAGGAAGTGGTTTTTGAACGAATGCTTATTAGACTAATATATTTGCTATGAAACTTTATTAATGATTATATAGAATAAATGAATAGCATTTTGTTAATTTGATTTTAAAAATAATCCCTTAATTAGTAAGTTACTGAATGAAAATCATTGCACTAAAATAGTAACAAGCCAAAAAAGTCTTGAGTAGAAAGGTATGTATTTTTACTAGATTTTATTCAACAGGTTATTAAGCTTTCTATGATAAACAACTTTTTCTGAAATACTAATTTAAAATATCATTGTTAAACCATTTTGATTTAAAAACTGTGTCAAAGAAACAAACTCGATAATATGTTCAATATTTAACCAAAAGCTTTAAAATCTCTTCCTGACAAATGTATTGATAAAATATAAATAAAAAATGTACTAAAAAACAAACTCGAATGATATATTAAAGTATTATAAAAATAAATATGAAATATTTAAATTAAAAATTTTCAATTACAAAATATTTTCTAAGTGCTGCAAGCAATTGTAAGAATTTTTGATCCTAAATTTTAATCTTACATTTTCAGCTTCTTATAAACAGAATTATAATTTTTTCTCATATTTCTATTCCTTACTTATAGCCTATTAAAAAGTATAGTATAATTAGTAAAAAGTATAATATAGTATAAAAGTATAGTAAAAGGGTAGTATAATTTTCCCAAAAAATAATACCAATTTTGTGTTT